>JAXIVJ010001277.1:135000-137500 GCA_036785665.1 Chirona hameri | reverse complement strand
GCCCTCCCGATCTGCCATGGGGCCCTTCTGTGCTGACTAGGGGTCCATTCGGCATGTTCAGGGCCGTCCTGACCCACCTAGGGGCCCTTTCGGTCTGGTCGGGGCCCCTCTGACCTGCACAGGAGCCCTTTGAACTTTTTCAGGGGCCCTGGGGGGTCTGTCCAATGGCCCTCCAACCTGCTCAGGGGCCCTTATGACCTGGCAAGGGACTGTGTGGGCTGCTGTTGTCGCCCTGCCGACATGCTCAGGGGCCTCTCGACCCTGCCCAGGGGCCCCTCTGTGCTGGCTAGGGGCCCATTCGACGTATTCAGAGGGCCTTTTGACCCGCTCAGGGTACCCTTTCGGTCTGGCCAGGGCCCCTCTGACATACACAGGGCTCTTTTGAACGTCCAAGGAGCCCTCTGGTCTTTCAGAGGAGGGTCCTGGTGGCCCTAAAGGGGACTCTGAAGTGCTCTAAACTCTCTAAAGATCACGCTTCGCGTGGTGAAGAGCCCATGATACCGCGCTTCGCGCGGTCTCGTCGGCCCTTTTCGGCGCGCTGCCCGCGCCGAAAAGGGCTCTTCTGGCCTCCTCCCCCCCCCCTCCCTTAGCTACGTGCCTGCTGAGAGGGCTCACGAAAGGGTTCTTGCTCCTTATCATAGAGCTCTGACAGACTAGGAGGGTCCTTGTATTGTGTGATAGGGCTTTGAATCCGCTTCTCTCATGGTATTTTACAACAACATAAAATGACGGCCGCCAGGCCGTGTGGTTGCAGCCGGGCATAGGGGGCCCGCAAAATCTCCCGGGTGCAGGAGCACCCATTTGCATCCCCTGACTACGCCTCTGGCCTTCATACATGCCAACATAAAAATTTAGTTTGATTAATTGTTCATGATCTCCTTTCTCGAATCCACCAAAAGGGAGTACGTCCTGAGCGATGCATGCTTCAGCGTATAAAAAACGAATACTTAGATAAATAATGCCAATTTTTGATCAAAAATGATTTTGTTTTACATTTCGACGTTTGTGTGTGCAACACGCTGTAGTACCACCCCTATCAGAGCGCACCATAACAAAATCAAAATGTATTTGATAGTCCTATCCAATAGTGAAAACCCGATATCAATCGGAGCAGTAGTTGCGAAGTTAATAGCTTCCAAAAAAAGCGTCTGTACGGCCGTGTCGGGCCGGGTCAAATGTAAATTTGTCTAGTAAGTTGACGAGAAACCTCACGGGCGCTTCGCGCCCGGCTCGGTAATTAATTTATACGATAAAGCATGCAGCGCTCAGGACGTACTCCCTTTTGGTGGATTCGAGAAAGGAGATCATTAACAATTTAATTGGTCAGTAAAACGCCTTTGCCACACAGCGCCCGCTCGGTCCTCGCCCAAAAAGGCGTTTTACTGGTGTTGTTTAATCAGGCACAACTCGCTTCAAATGGCAAAGTGCGCCGAGAAGCATGACAATGTCTTTGTAAACAAATCGCCGACGCTGAATAGGTCACCGTTGCGTGCCCAAGTGAACTTTCGATTTCATTGCCAGTTTTTTCATCGTTTGTTGATTTTTTAATGATTCTTTTTCATGATAAGCTAAAGCATAATCACAGCCAGAAACACAACTATACAAAACGCCTAATGTTGAGAAAAAAAAAACAATTTTCAAAAATTGAGGGTGGCAACCACTAACTAGGCCGTCGTACTTCGTAGTGTGCCCAAGTTAACTGTTAATTTGGTTACATAATTATTTAATATTTGTTGATTGTTAAGGATATTAGGGCACATAATCACAATAGACGGAGTGACATCATCACACAATAGACACAATCACAATCATAATAAGCACAATATACATATTTTCCATACAATTTTGTTAAAAAAAAACAGTACGAGACAAGCACGGAATTCGAAATTCGTTACCAAGTACTTGCAAGTACTGGTCGTTATAAGCGTGGATCGCATATATCAACTTTGACTTGAAATATCTCTCGGTAGGAATTGTTATATGCAAAATGTGATCAATTTACAATACATTTTGGTCTCGTCTGTCGATTTCAAGTACCTAATAACTAAATTTTATGGAAGAAGGTGAATATTTCCCTTTAACAAACTAAAACAAAACAAATCTGACTGTGACTGGCCTGTGGTTTCAGATGCGGAATGATGAAACCCACGAAAGCTGGATTCAGAGGCTCCCCCGAGTCCCACTGGACAGATGGCTGCCTCAGAAATTCAACAGCCGGGTTACCGTGATGGTCGTCACTGTCCTGGCCGGCACGACGCTGCTGCTCCACACCAGCGGCACCTGGCACAGCCCAGCCGCGCTCAGCGACCACTACAGCAGAATAACCAGCGCTGCCTACAGCCGATTCAGGAGCGTCTTCAAAGGCCGCGATGGAAGCGCCAGCGAGCCGTTGAGCAGCGTGTACTGCTCGCCTGCCTGCCCGTGCGCCTGCCGCCCGTGGCGAGGTCCGCACGACGCCGACCCGCCGGAGGCGACCATCTCCAACTGCGGCCCGACGGCC
>JAXIVJ010001277.1:0-130000 GCA_036785665.1 Chirona hameri | reverse complement strand
TTATGGGTGCGCTCCACTACTACTGAAAGCCACCCATACCCGGCTTAGAGGACGTGACGGCCCTGCTCATCTCATCTTTAATCATCATCGATTCACCTCACCATGCATCGAGACATTGCTCGGTATGTCGTCTTTCTGACAATCGTGCGGCTGATCACCATCGTTGCGTGTCCAGCACCGAGCCCATGGACGCGTCACCAGCCGCCTACCGCCTCAACCAGCCCTGCAATACACCACCATCTGCAGGACGTGCGTCTCCACCGTGACTCTCTGTCTCGTCAGATGCCCCGACCGAAGACATCTATCCGCCTGGAATCGCCTGATCGTGGCGTCACGCCGTCCCTGGGTCGGCCGCCCTGGTCCCTGGTCACTGCGAGGGCACGTGACCTTGACCGGGCTGTCTGTGCTGCTACGCCCGCGGCTCGAACCTCCCAGCGTTTGATTGGTTCTGACGTCATGCCGATCCTCGGTCGGTCGCCGCGGTCCCAGGTCGCTGCGGCTGATCAACCACTGGCCGCCGGCCGCCACTCTCAGGAATGTGGCGGTGACCGGACGGCCGGCACCGCTGCGCCCGCGGCGCGGGATTCCCAGCGCCTGGGAACGCCTGATCGTGACGTCACGGCCACCCTGGATCAGCCCCACTGTACCCTGCATTCTGCGGCCGGCCGGGACGGTGCCGCTGCTGCGGTGCGGGTGGGTGACCTTGGCCTGTCTGCCAGTGCCGCGGCGCCTGGGTCAGGTCGGGTTCGGCCCGCTCACCGCGGCCGGCGCTCCTACCAGCGTAGGCGCGGCCCCAGACGCCGCAAAGGAAGCTGGAGTACGACCGCCGGGTGCAGGGACATCAAGATATGTGCTTTGAACATTCAGTCTGTTAAACCAAAAACCGTGGAACTGTTTTCGGAAATGGATCGCTTCAACTATGATTTTGTCGCACTTTCCGAAACGTGGTTAAAACCGTGTACGCCAAACCGACTTTTGAACTTTCCTGGCTATGCAATTAGGCGCGCTGACCGTCCCTGGCCTCCTAAAGGCTATGGTGGCGTGGCTATAGTTTATCGTGATATATATGAGTGTAAGCCTATCAAACTTCCGGAGGCTGCGAACGCTACTTCAAAACTTGAGTCACTTTGGAGCCTGTTCAAATGGGATAACAACCGCGTCATTGTAGCCTCGCTTTATAGACCTCCGCGACACACTGCAGCAGCCCTCCAGGCCGACTTTGATGTTTTAGAACAACAGTATCAGCATGTACTCTTAAATTTTCCTGACTGTCCTATCATTATCGCCGGTGATTTAAACTGTGATTTGTTGTCGACCGCGTCTCCTTCCAAGACATGTTTACTTGAATATCTTGACAAGTACTCGCTCAGTCAGGCCATTACTGCTCCGACCTATTCATCTGGCTCTCTGTTGGATGTCATCATCTCAAACCGTGACATTGTTCGCAGTGGTACCCGTTTTTGCCATTTTAGTCCTCATTATTTTACTCGTGCATTGCTGTCTTTACCTCGTCCGCGTTTTAGGTCGCGTGTCATAGAGTGCCGGTCTTTTAAGCGTTTTAACTTACATTGTTTTGAAACTGAGCTGCTCGCCACTGACTGGTCTGACGTGTCGTTTACTCGTCCCCGACTGTTACCGATGCTTGGGCGGCATTCCTTGCCAACTTTACTCCAACTATGCGGTGTTATGCGCCTATCAAATCCATTACCCTAAGAAATCCCACGGCTCCTCCTATATCCGACGAGACCAAGCTCCTTCTCCTGCGTCGCTCTGTGGCCTTGAGAGTGCATGGTCATGGCTCAGTAGAATATCGTTCCGCTAACCGTCTGGCACGTTCGGCCTTTCGTGCAGAAAAGAAACTGCACATTAGCAAACAAATTAAAGAGCAGGGACGAGCGAGCGTCTGGAAGTGTGCCAAAAACATAGTGGGGAGTAAGAGGCCTAGCGCACAGGTGCTGCCATCTGCTTCCGCCGATACCCTGAACGACTTTTTTGTCGAAGTGGGGCCCAGGGTGGCGGCGGAACTGGCAAGCTACGGCCCGGCTCCCTCACTCCCCACTCGCTTACCGAGAGTGGGGACGTGTGCCTTCTCACCTCACCCCATCAGTCTTAAATCGCTGCATAATATCATGTTCAGTATGCGAAATTCTTCTGCACGCGGCGATGATGGAATTTGCATTCGCGTCTTGAAACTTGCATTTAATACCATTGGCCATGTACTGCTCCATATCATTAACCTTTGCATCACCACCTCCGACATCCCCGTCCTCTGGAAACACTCAGTCGTCCACCCGATTTACAAGTCGGGCGATCCCTCTGACCCCTCAAACTTCCGTCCCATTTCTATACTTCCGGTTATTTCCAAAATAGTTGAGCGGGCGGTCCAACGTCAGCTCTACTACTACCTATCCGCTAACCACCTACTCTCACCCACCCAGCACGGGTTTCGCCCGCGGCATTCCACTGAGACGGCTCTCACCTGCATTTCTGATGAAATATTTTTGGCTTTTGACACTGGCAAAATTTCACTTCTTTGTCTCATAGATTTAAGTAAATGTTTTGATGTCATTGACCACGACACACTTCTCTTCAAGCTCCAGACTCTCGGCATTAATACTACTTGGTTTCAAAACTATTTAAATGGTCATACCCAGAGTGTTAGCTATACCGGCTCAGACGGAAAATTCCAAATTTCTTGCCCTCGAGCTATCAATCAGGGAGTATTCCAAGGTTCGTCCCTCGGCCCTATCCTCTTTTGCGCTTTTGCCAATGACCTGAGTCTCCATGTAGCCGATGCATTCGTAGTGCAGTACGCTGACGACACTCAGGTCTTAGTCTCAGAACCCAAATCTTGCCTGCCAGCGCTTATCGCTCGCATGGAATCTGCTCTATCTTCTCTTGGCGGCTATTTTCACAGCAACGGCCTCAAAGTTAACGTAACCACGTTCGAGCTTCTCACACTCGGAACCCGACAAAATTTGCGCTCACTTCCGTCCTTTACGGTTAACTTCCGCGGTACTTCCCTGAACCCCACTACTCAAGTAAAAAACCTTGGAGTTATCTTTGATCAGCATCTCTCGTGGGACCCTCATGTGACTGCCGTCTCACGTAAATGCTGCGGCATCCTGACTGGCCTGTCCCACCTCAGACACTACCTTCCACCCGAAACCCTCCCGGAAATCGTCAACGCCCTCGTGATCTCCCACATCCGATACTGTCTGGTTGTTTACGGCAACGGCTCCGCCAAAAATCACCTTCGCATCGAGAAGGTTATTAACTTTGCGGCTCGAGTCATCTCGGGAAAACGTAAATATGACCACGTATCGGGTGTGCGTGATTCACTTCGGTGGCTTGACGCTCCTAGTCTCTCCCACTATCAAACCCTGTGCCTGCTCCAGAAAATCCGTAGTACCGGCCAGCCGGAATCACTCACAGACCTGTTTACTGCCAATCGTGAACGGCCCGATCGCGGTAGGTGTACTAGGCAGGACGATCAGCTGTTTGTGCCTGGGGCGCGTACTGAGGCCGGGAAAAGGAGATTCGGGTATCGAGCCGCCCACATGATGAACTCACTGCCTCCGGATTTCCCTACGATGTCTGTGGGACGGTTTAGGAGGGCGCTCAAGGTCGAGCTGCTCACATCGAACCATGTTACCTGATCTGACTGTGATGAATGTCGTACGCTGTGCTGTGTGTCATGTGTCATGTCTAGATTAGTTCATTTTAAAAGAGTGATTTATTTTTATCCGTTTGTTCGCCCTATTTACAACTGACTGAAAACCGTAATAGCCACTGTTTTTGTGGATGGTTTGCTTTTGGTACAATACAATATGCTATTCTACGTGCTGAATAGCACGGACACATTTATTTTACTCTAAAACAGTTTTCCGGTCAGACCAAGTGCGATTTTTGAAGACGTTTTTTCTTCTGTGCCGGCTAGGGGGCAAACTTTAACATCACGCTAGTAAAGGCTTGAAATAGACTCATTGTAAAGCTCTTGGAGAAATAACCAAATTTATGACGGACAAAATGATCTAAAAACGGTACCTTTTGCTTTTACTGACCTGCACACATATGTGACAACATACCATATGCCTATTACCGAAACCAATAAGTACTGGCGTGCCTATACATTAAGGAGATACATTTTGGAACCATATGATATGTTGTGACATATTTTTGCAGGTCAGTAAATCAAAAGGTATCGCTTGTATAACAGTTTGTATGTTATAACTTTGTTTTCTCTCGCCAAAAGTGTTACATGCAAGTGAGTCTGTTTCTAGTCCCCTAGCGTGATGTTCATCTTTTGCTCCATAGCCGGCACAGAAGATTAAACGGGTTTCCAAGATCGCGCTTGGTCCGACCGATTTTTTTAGAGCAAAATAAGTGTTTTCATGTTATTCAGCACGTATAATAGCATGGAAATACGTGTGCAAACTTGGGAAAATCAACAAATGTGCGGCATTGTCTGCACCCTAGTGCGCAGTTGTGACAGGTGTTACAGAAAGCTGTCGCGACGGATGTTCATCCGAGGACAATACTCTTTAATTGCAAACAAAATGTGGAATTAATATCACAGGTGCATTCTATGGGACATATGCTTTCGAATGATGCCCATATTGCCTACATTTAGAGGAATGTCGAGACTCGTTACTCGCAGGTCAAATGAGGTCATGGCATAGGTATGGCCCCTGTTGGCCCCCAAGGAGTTTCAGTTGCATGCATGCATGCTACTAAATATATGCCCAAACTTTTGCATAAATTAAAAAAATGGAGCAGGCAAACATTGTTTTACCTTGAAAAGAGTTAAAGGTCATAAGGTCAAGCTATCAAATCTTGATCTTAGGGGTTACATTTGTATGTCATCACATTGTTTCTTACTCTTTCTAGTTGTATAATTTTACTCTGATATATATATTTTCATCATGGAGATATAATAGCAAACGTAGTTGGATGTTTGGCCTTTACCTGAATTTTCGCCGACCCGTATTTTGTGACCCCGTGACCCGACGATCGTACAAATTGAAAAATCGAAATCAGCGCCAAGGATAGTTGTGTGGTGTAAATACACAATTTTGAAGCGAAATCTGGGAGAGTGAGGTTACCATGCCTTGGTGAGCTGTCCTGGAATTGCCCATATTTAAGGGTCAACAAAGGCGAATTTATACAAAATAGGGGAACGAAATGTGCACATTTTCTTGCCATTCTTAAATTTATTATATGTGCAAGTTTCGTAGTTCTGAACTTATATCTTCGTAAAAAAATGGCCATCAAACATCACGAGTAGAGAGACAGCCTATATGGCCGGCGGGGAAGGAAATCCATATCGTGTATAACATCATCGCGGGAACAGAAGTGCCAAATCCGCTGGAGCAAGGCCGATATTCCACGATGCCGCCGCGATTTTCCGCAGCGGAATATCGCAGCGATTTCGCTGCCGGATGGTCTAGTGTGCGTCCGCCTTAAAGGCTCTGAAGTGACTCTGTGCCCTTCAGGTTGCCGAACGTGGATCTGTGCGATGTGCGGAACCTGCCCGGACTGGTGTGCGTCCGCCTTAAAGGCTCTGAAGTGACTCTGTGCCCTTCAGGTTCCCGAACGTGGATCTGTGCGATGTGCGGAACCTGCCCGGACTGGTGTGCGTCCGCCTTAAAGGCTCTGAAGTGACTCTGTGCCCTTCAGGTTGCCGAACGTGGATCTGTGCGATGTGCGGAACCTGCCCGGACTGGTGTGCGTCCGCCTTAAAGGCTCTGAAGTGACTCTGTGCCCTTCAGGTTGCCGAACGTGGATCTGTGCGATGTGCGGAACCTGCCCGGACTGGTGTGCGTCCGCCTTAAAGGCTCTGAAGTGACTCTGTGCCCTTCAGGTTGCCGAACGTGGATCTGTGCGATGTGCGGAACCTGCCCGGACTGGTGTGCGTCCGCCTTAAAGGCTCTGAAGTGACTCTGTGCCCTTCAGGTTCCCGAACGTGGATCTGTGCGATGTGCGGAACCTGCCCGGACTGGGAGACATCAGTAACCAGACAGCTACACTATGGCGATTCGCCGTCATCGCCGAGGAATCGATCGATAGGTTCCTAATGCGCGATCTCGACTCCATTTTGACTCAGGTAAGTCAAGATCGGGACCCCCGACTTTACTCGTCAAGCTCGTGACTTCCTCTTGCTGCAGCTGGACCCCATGTTGACTCAGGTGAGTCGAGCTCGAAACCTCCTCTAGCTTCTGCCATTGACACACCTTCAAAGGGCTTTTAAAAGTTATCCAAAACCTCCTAATTTCATGACCATATGTCAAAATTCGTGAAGCAAAATGTAAATTTCGTTATATTTTTATGCACAAAAATCTAGCCAGAAGCTAGGAATATAAAACGATAATTCCGCCGTGGAGGTCGCTGCCGCTGGCATGTTGTTGACGCTACTGTCAGAAACTTAAGGCGGCCGCACACTGGGCCATTCGGCGCGCGATATCACTGCGACACTCCGCGGTTCCGCGGTGTTCAGCACAGACAAAGCTCGTCCGTCGAAGAGTTTCAAGTTTCGTGCCCCGATCGGGGCACGGAACTTGAAACTCTTCGACGGATATCCATCTATCGTCCAAACAAATGCCATATTCGTTTTTTTCAGCCCGAAATACCCCGTATAGCCAAATTTCAAGACAACTTTCAAGGTGACCTATTCCCTTTAATTGATTTAGTTTTTAATAATTTCTGAGTTCATTTCGAATTTGTATTCATTTTTGTATATAAAAACAAATCTTAAAAATTATCCTTGTGTGTATGAGCCCAACATATTGGTACCTTAGAAATTGGTCTTCAGCAGCGTCAACAGCGTCTTCTAAAAGGGCCCCTTTTATAAGAAGCTGTTTCGTACCCAGATATACTACCACGGCACTAGTCCTGTGTGGAAATTACTTAGCGTAGCGAGGTAATTCTTTCACCACAACCCGTTGTTTCGATCTGCTCTAAAAATCTGCTATCTCAGTTCAAAATCCCATGTTAAATGTGAACTATTACCTTTAAGCTCATGGTCCTTGTAGTTGTGACGGCACAACCTCACTGTCGGATCTAGGGGGGGGGGGGGGGTGGCAGGAGCAAAAGCCCCCATCCCAAGGTCGACAGGGGCGGCAATAGAAATAAGCCCCCCCCCCCAAAAAAAAAAAAAAATCCGCTGAAACTGGCGATGAAAAATGGGTCCCTGCTGCCTGCGAAAAAATAACTTCTTGCGAAATAAATTATTTGTTTTTGCCTCGTTTGTGTTTCTTCTATTTTGTAGCATTTTGGTAGCAGTAGATAGAGATAGGGAAAGTGGCGCGTCTGACGCTATTTTGGAGTGATTCACAACCAACGTAAGTTACAATTTGTCCACGCAGTGGCACAGCCTTTGGTCTCCTGCTGTCTGCTGGGTTGCAGAGGAGCGCGTGTGCCAATTTCCTTGTATAGGTACCTATGTTGTGTGGAATACGTTTGCTAGTATTAAGTAGGGTAATTAGGTTCAGTTAAAAAAATATCAATGTTCTTCTTTTTGTAGCTGGGGCATTCCACAACAAATCGACAAAAACAAAGTGCAAAATGACACCGTCATGTCACCAATTTTGACCAAATTTGGTATATGGGATAACATTGGGCGTTATTAGCGAATAACTTATTTTTATATAAAATAGCATGTGAAATGGCAAAATTTGAGATATTTGGAGGCAAATATCCATCAATTTTATTTGTGCACTTAATTGAAACGTCCTTACACGTAAGAATAGCATACCGAAAATTTAGAAACACGTTTGATAATACGATAGTACAAATAATCGAGCTTTGCTGCGTGGTCGTATTCCGCATCACAAGGCGGGAAGGGTGTTGTAGTGAGCGTTACTTAGCAGTTAGCATGGCCAGGAGAAGTCACTTTGTGTTCATACGATAGCAAAAATAAATTTGCATTACTCTTTTTATTCGAAAAGGTCTATTGTGGTCTGTGGATTCGAATACCAAAACAATGTGATCAACCCTGAACCCAAGTCCGCAAAAAGGGGAAAATCGGGGTACCTTTTAGGTCAAATGGAGGACCCTGGGGCTCAGGTCTCGGAAGGTCCCCCAGTGAAATTAGCCCCCCCCCCCCCCATATTGGGAGGCTGGATCCGCCAGTGCACAACCTAGCTAAAATCAGCGTCATTTTCTGCGCGGCGGTGACCAAACTTGTCTAAAGTAAATTCAACGGAGAGTTGTACAATGTAGGAATCTGAATCAGAACGTCTGAGGGACGGTATTAATTTCGAAGAGTCTATGTCTTTTGCAGTCAATTGTTGAGTCGTATTCTATTTTTCCTGTATTGTCTAAAAATGTCACGTCCTAAACGTAATAGTTCAGAGCCTGTCGTTTTAAGAAGCAATCGCACGAGCTTGCAGCGCAAGTTGCAGTAATTTCTTAAAACGACGAGGCCCAAATATATAGAGGCTTGTTCATGGCTGCGAGTGGAAGATAGGGATATATTTTCCAGGATAACTAGACAAACGGGTACGGTCATATGGTAGCAGCGCTTCATCGGCATATATGGCGCTTATGAGACTTGCAGTAAATCAATTATAAAATGAGTGTTGATTTGTTATTTAAGTGACGTCATGTCATGAAACACTTTTGGTATGCGTATATTCTTATTCTCATGTAATTTGTTAAAATATGTTTAGCACCAGGTAAATCGTTGTTAATTGCAATTGTGGTAAATTAGGTATCAAAATCCCCAAGGCGGCTTTTTTTCCTAAAATGATGTCATTTTATTAAATTTGACATTGTAAAAATCGCCAAATTGTTTTTTTTGAGAATAACTTTTGACAGAAGCATGAAATAATAAAACCGATTGAAGCATTGTGTTTGTCTCGTCGAGACGCATCAAAAAATATATTATATCAACTAGTTAGGCTATATCCAAAAATTGACCTGACCTGAGATCAGGTCAAGGTCAACTTTTACATTAAATGATTTGTCTCGACAAGCCAAATGCAATGGTGAAAACCTCATTGCTCTACCTTGATTTGGTAAAGAGTTATGGAAGAAAAACCATACGTGACCTGGGGGTCACCTGAGTTGACCTCGTAGAGGTCAAAGAACAGAAATGTGACATGGGGTTTTGTAGTTGACACAGATATGGTGAATACTGGTCAAATTTAGCCATTTCCTATGGATGTATACGTGTTTTCATTGACTTATAATGGGGAGGTCACGAAATCGACCTGACCTTAGGTCACCGGTATGACCAATTCGAGATAAACAAATTGTACGTACTTATGACCTGATAAAATCCTATGAGTTTCAGACTGTTCGGTCAATCACTTTGGCTGTTGCACGACCGCAAACATGTTTGGAGGTGGGGTCACTTGACTTGACCTGGTGACATGACCTGGGATGATCCGAGGTAAAGAATTCCACACCATGTGGATAATTGATGCTAAAACAGCTGTGCTAATTTTGGTGGCGCTGCGCGTGGCCGTTTTTCCGCTATTCATAACAAACTTGAGGGGGAGGGTGGAAGAAATCAGCCCCCGGCAGTGCGCATGCAAGGGAAACATCCTTTCACATAAGACCATATTTAACATGTTTCCGTACAAGCCACTGGCAAAGCAGACCCTGGTATCAAGACAATGGATGTGGCTTTCGTATGGTTTGCTTACTTTTTTCCGATCACTGCTAACTCATCGCTCAATCGAGTTTGCATTTTGCTCAATATCACTGAACCTCCCATAGCGTTAACATTGGTGAAGGGAGAAAAAATAAAACTTCACGCTTTGGTGACGTCACCAAAGCATGAAGCTGCCCTTGACTGGGGGCCGATATTTTCCAAGCGTGTGACTGCAAAACCGAGCGACGAAGGAGCGAGGTTTTTCAGGAACACGCGCTGAAAATATTTCCTATCTTCCACGAGGGAGACATGCAGAATACCACTTTGTGTTCATACGATAGTAAAAATAAATTAAGTAGTGGTTGATTCAGTCCATACTTGATTACTTGATTACTTGAGTACTTGATTTTTCGTCGGAACTCACGTAACCTTATCTCATAGGGATGCAAAGATAACACATTATTTCACTTTATCGTTTAACATGCATTAAACGTTTTTATATTTGCATCTCAGCGGAATGCAAAGATAAAAATATTCCTGCACTGCGGACCCAATGGAAAATCAACCTCTACTGGAAAGATATTCATTTCCAGCGATTTCCAGCGAGTGCTGTACCTAAGTATTTGACGAATTTTGAGTTATGATTAAAGGCATGATTATTTTTAAAGTAGGGTTTGTAAATATCTATTATTTTGATAAATAATAATGTAGAAGTTCAAGTTAGAAATTGAACTGAAATAGACTCGATCAAGACATAGGTACATAGTAAAAAAGAATGATGGAGGTTTGGCTGGTCCGACTAAAGGAACATTGTGAGTATATTGGCAAGGAGACTAACTCTTCCAAGAAATGAGGAAGTCAGTATTATACAATGACGCAATATGTTCTTTTTACATGGAAGCGAAGAAACATGAACGGCCATAGCACAACCCGCTGCTGAGTGCCGAGACAGAAGAAGTGCTAAACATCAGCGGATGCAACTCTGTTACTGTTATTAACGAGTGTTAAAGGAAATAGTTCACCTTCAACATTAGTTTTAAACTGAGATAGCAGTTTTGTAGCCCGTGTTGGGAAACCCCTATCTGCAAGTTTTCTTGACTGAAAAGAATCCAGCCGAATATATTTGATTTTGTGGCGAAGGAATGCGGTGCTGGCGAAAGAATGTGGTGCTGGATCTAGCTCGGGCAGAGGCTATGCCATCAGCCAATCAGCTTGCAGCTGGTGCTAGCAAGCGAACCGCCGGCCGCCGGTCGGAACATCTCTAATGCGAGTCTATCCTTACGAGACTACTTTCGAATCTGATTGACTGAACCATTTTTTTCATTCGCGTGACGTCAGGACTCTGACTCAGAGTATGCATATAGTTTTGATAAACAATAATAATTTACGACCTTCTGTCCTGAATCGGCGAGATGTAAGGCCATTTTTTACAATATAAGAAGAAATTGTATTAAAAATATAATCAAATCGTGTTTGGGAGAGATAAAAAATTCCAAGGTGCGGACCCAATTTATATTTTCTTTAATGCGGTGAGGTGAAATGTTTGCTCTGTGCTGTTATTGTTTTTTCTCTATTTGTTAAATAAACTTGTTCATTTAATTGATGTTTTAACAAGTGGGTCCCGGTGCATGACTGAAACTTCATACAAATTATAACACAAACATATTGATCGCATATTGGGTAGGAACTGAGTAATCTAACCATACAGTGAAACTGATAACTATGTTTCAATCATATTTGTTCTAACCTACAATGTCCAACACCGTTGTTCTATGGCCTTAAACACACCCATGTATGAAGCGTCGCAAGTCCCACCACAAGTCACTAGGTTGTGACGTCACAAACAAAATCAAGAATATTAATAAATAAATACTAATAGCTGTCCCCAACCCCATTGATAGGAGTTCCCTGCATGGCAATAAAACAACGTGCTGCCAGACTATCGTCATGGTAACCAACGTCATTGTCACCAGAACTCTTCAGATGTCAAAGGCTAAAAATGTAAAGGAAATAGTTCACCTTCAAGTGGGCTTCAACATGGGGTTTTGAACTGAGATAGCAGTTTTGTAGCCCGTGTTGGGAAACCCCTATCTGCAAGTTTTCTTGACGGAAAAGACTCTCCAGCCGAATATATTTGTTTTGTTTTGCGAAGGAATGCGGTGCTTACGAAAGAATGCGGTGCTTACGATAGCCTGGGCAGAGGCTATACAATCAGCCAATCAGCTTGCATACTGTGCTAGCAAGCGAACCGCCGGCCGCCGGTTGGGACTTCTCTAATGCGAGTCTATCCTTACGCGACTACTTTCGAATCTGATTGGCTGAGACATTTTTTTTTCATTCGCGTGACGTCAAGACTCTGACCAGAGAGTATGTATATAGTTTTGATAACATTAATAATTTACGACCTTCTGTTCTGAATCGGCGCGATGTATGGCCATTTTTAACAATATAAAAAGAAATTGTATTTCAAAATATAATCAAATCGTGTTTGGGAAATATATCCAAGGTGAACTATTTCCTTTAAGAGCCGAGACAACGTGTCAAATTTCGCAAGGGAACGACCAGGCAAGGTTAATTCCCCAGATCTGACATTCCGTAGGGCCGCCGGTAAACTTGAAGTCTGTCGCAGGGGGCTGCGCATTTTAAACCAATGGAAGTGGCCCACAGTTAGTTGGTAGCACTCATTCTCTATTTTTTAAGCCGCGTAAATATTTACAGTGCGGTTGGGGTTAATAGTAATAGCGAATAGTGATAGAATTGGCGGTCGAAACTAGCAATGTAACCAAAAAAGTGTACCCATCAATTTAAGACACACCTCTTAACCCGCGCATTTATTATAGGATATTCTTGATGATCCAAGTGTAAGTTTTGTTCAGTGACCCCTATTGGGTCATTTGAGGTCATGCGAGGTCACCATCACCTTTTTGTCAATAACTCCCGACATAATGAAGATAGAAAAGTAAAACAGACATCAATGTGTTTGTCTCGTCGAGACACGTCTTCCCATATGCAACATGCCCTACTTGGGTCACCACTTGACCTTGACCTGAGGTCATTTTGTTTTGTTTTTTAAGTTCACTTAACAAGGTCACCATGTATATCATTCGAAGTGCCTGGACAAGATAAACACAATGACGTAAACAGTTTTACATTATCTTTATTAAGTAAAAGTTAATAGCGAAAAACGATTTAGCAAATAAACGGAATTTTTCTTTTTTGACCTCTGGACAGTGGCGGATCCAGGGGGGGGGGGCGTAGGGGCTGAAGCCCCCTGCCTTAGAAAACGGCGCCATTTTTGTATAGGATTTGCCGGCGCCGAAGGCGCCGTAGCGTTTTCGGGAGGCCGCAAGGGCGCCCTTGCGTCTACCAACAGCATCGCAGCACTCTTGGAAGGCGCCCTGGCACCCTCAGAAGACATCTTGCCGCCCTCACAACGCATTATGCCGCCCTCGGAAGGTACATCGCCGCCCTCGGAAGGCATTATGCCGCCCTCGGAAGGCATTATGCCGCCCTCGGAAGGCACCATGCCGCCCCCGTCACCGAGGAAATGTGCCGCCCTCAGGCCTGAAGCCCCCTGCCTTAGAAAATCCTGGATCCGCCCCTGCCTCTGGAGCCTCAAATATTGACCTAAGATCAAATTTGAGGACACTTTACCGATTTAAAATTTCACTGGCTGGCGTTTGAATTTTTATGTTTGTTTCTAACTAGCATAGTTTCTGAGATATATGGAAATTTCTGGAGCGATGTCCTAAAACAGGAAAAACGGGAAAATTTGATCTTTGATGACCTCTGGTGACCTCAAGTTTGATCTGACCTAAAACAATACTAAATACTTTCGATAGAACATGTATCAAGCTATCAAATGCCGTTTTCCGCTTCTCGCTACGTAGCGTAGTTTTCGAGATCTCAGGGGGGGGGGATGCGGAAATCAACCCCCCTGCAGTTCGTGTTCGGCGCAAAGCCCCTGCAGTGCGGGGGTTAAGATTAGTCATACGTTACGATGCAATGAGTTTTACGTAGTTAATATACATACTGCCATCAGCAAAATATTAAGTAAGTTGTTGGTCTCTAAGCAGTTTGTGGAATTAAATATTTGGCGCCGATTTTATCCAGTGGGTCGGCACTTTTTACCACCTTTGCTTGTATATGCAAACATATATCAAGAAACACAAAAAGAGTGGAAGGGACATTATTCAAGCATAACGATTGCAGGGCTGCGGATTCGATCGGTTTTCAGGTAACTCCGACTCCGACTCCGACTCCAACCCTCCGGAGTCGACTCCGAATCCGACTCCGAAATCGACTCTGGCCTTTAATTAACTGAAGCTAATTATCAACAGGCACAAGCAGTATCCACCCGCAGCAAAATGTATCCATTTCAAGATTAGAGCTGGCATTTAATGGAAAATATAGTAGTTAAATGAAATAGAAAGACATTTTCTGACCATAACGAACCTATTAAAAAATAGAAGTTGCCAGGTCCTGTGATAACCCTACCAACCACAGGGATATTAAGCATTAGGCAATCATTAAATGCTATAGTTAATTAATTTGACAACGTTAAGCTCGCCTGAGCAAGCTATACGTCACTTTAACTCGTTTTTGTTATGCAAATTGATTCCTCGTGTCGTGGTCGTTGCCTAAATTCCTCGGGGTGGCATTTTGGATCTACATCCGACGACACATCCGAGGTTCTATTTCGCTTTCCGTATTACACACCTCATGATTGAAAATCGTTCAATGACAAGGGAATCGAGTCGAATTGAACTTTGTTTAGTCGAAGAGGCATGAAGTCATCGCCAACGTTGGTTCACTAAAATGCACCTGAAAAATACTTTGCCCATGTGCTGCCCATGACTGACAGCCGGAGTCGGAGTCGGCACAATTTTACCAACTCCGACTCCGACTCCGGCTGAAATCACCGACTCCGACTCCGACTCCGACTCCGACTCCGACTTCAACTCCACCTCCGACTCCGCATCCCTACTCACGAGTTACCGTTCTGAACGTCCCGGCATTGATAATGTGGATCTGTGTTCTCAAAACACCGTATAACCCGTTCTTTCACCCGTTTCACAGAGAGAACGAAGCGCAGTAGATGAGTGGCTGGAGTCGAATAAAACCTTCCACCTCATGCGAGACCACCCGTGGCATGGATCAGAGATCCTGGCGGGCATGTGGGGCGGATGGAACCGCTACAACGAAAAATACCGTGTGATGCGCCGGCAGATGCTTGAGGCAGTCAACCCGATCGGCAAGGTAAGATCTGTTATCTCTCTGCATCTCTCTCGTCTCCCACCACCTGCCGTGTCTCTCACATCTCTCACACCTCTTGCCCCCCACTGTCTCCTCGTGTCTCTCAGCGGCTTCCGCCTCCTCTTGTCTCACCTCTTCCCATTTTCTTTTGTCTCTCACGCTGGCGATTCGATGACTAAACGGGCTCGCGTGTCAAGTTGCCGCCCTAAAATCGGAATGGGTTAACGTGTTATCTGGGGCACGAACGGCTCGGCAATCCCCTGTTTGACTCTGATCCGTGCCGTTGCAGCCCTGGTGGGACCAGCGTCTGTTGACCTTGATGCTGTGGCCGGAGTTGCTCCGCACGGGCGACCTGATCACCCACGACAGCTACCAATGCATGAACTTCCCGTACACTCAGCCGTACCCCACGAGGCGGAAGAACATGACCGAGTTTATCGGCTCGCAGTACACCAGAAAGACGATTACCGTCCAAAAGGAATGTCCGCTGGTCTGCCGGCCTCCGAAGCACATGAACTGGAAATATTGCTGAGAACCACGGAGACCGGATCGAGGTGATGGCACATGAACTGGAAATATTGCTGAGAACCACGGAGACCGGATCGAGGTGATGGGACTCAGGGAAGCTCGCCCGTCGTTATCCTGACGTGCAGATGGGCCCAGTGAATATTCGCGAGAGGAATCGTGGGTGGCCGCCACGAAATGCGTGTTCTCGGGTGTTTATTGTTTTGTTTTTGACGGTTGTTGTTGGTGTATTGATTGTTTTAACCTGCGCCCGAGTGAGACTTCGCCCTGGAGGTGGTGGGGAGAGGGAGGGGGCAAAATGACCCCCACTAACTCGAAAATTAAAAAGGCTATGAGGACGCGGAAAAGGCGTTATATAGCTCTTAACAAGCCCTCGAAGCAACAATCGAAGCCATTTTTTTTTTAGCTCAGGTTAACATTGAGCTCAATAGAAGTCATCAAAGGTCAAATTTCCTACGTTTAAGACTTCGCTCTAGAGACCCGAAATATATCGGGAACTATGATAGATAGGAACAAACGGAAGAAAACAACCGAAAGCTTTTAAAAATGCAATCGCTAATGGTGTCTACAAATTTTGCTTCAGGTTAATAGTTTATTCCTCAGCTCCAGAGGTCATCAAAGGTTACGCTGGCATTTTCTTTCAAAAGTTTTTTCGTGCATAGCTTTTAACCTAAATCTGAGATATACAAAATTGTTGGTACTTATGTTCTGATTACATCCTGTGGGTTTCAAATCGTTCGGTCAAACCCTGTTGCGTTGACAAAACCACAGACACTTTTGGAGATGAGCTCATTTGACGTGACCTGGTGACCTGACTTCAGTCTTGAAATGACCCAAGATACAAATTTCACACAATTTGGGTAATTGGTACCCAAGGAGTTGTGTCAAATTTGGCGGCGCTGCGCATCGCCGTTTTCACGCTATTTCCGAAAAACCTCAAGGAGGGGGGTCAAAATGACCCCACCAGGGGAAGGTAATGGCTGTTTGTAATGGCTGTTTTTATCCGGTACTGAGAGTTTCGATAGTGCTTGAAAAATGCCTTTCAAGTGTTGAAATTAGCAACTCTTCTCGTATCCAAATCCATAACAGAGGCCAGGGCGTGTTAGGCAGCTGCATTATGGAAACTTAGGATATATCTCGAAGAACGGGATTTTCATTAATGTATGGGGAGCATATGTATATGCATGTATGGATGTCATTGATGTCTGAATTATATAAACCTGTATATGGGCATGTTTCAATATAATATTATTCATTGTTTATTGCTGTATTACTGGTCTTCCGGCAACTAAAATATACAGATGAGCGGCCCGAACCAACCGTATCAATGGTTTTATGAGGCTCATTTCTTTGCAACTTACTACTTAATTGATCTTCCCGGAAATTTGCACACAAAAACGTCTATGTCGTAACATTTTGTAAAATTGTGTTGCTTCTTCTGTTGTTCTTCGTTTCGTCTGTAAAATATTTGCTCAGTGCTGCTATGCATCGATCTATACCGAGATCTGCCTCTTTACGATACGGAAGACGGGGACGGGACAGTAACGGGGGGACGGGACGGAACGGAACGGGACGGGAACGGGACGGGAACGGGACGGGAACGGGACGGGAACGGGACGGGAACGGGACGGGGACGGGAACGGGACGGGAACGGGACGGGAACGGGACGGGAACGGAACGGGACGGGAACGGGACGGGAACGGGACGGGAACGGAACGGAACGGGACGGGAACGGGACGGGAACGGGACGGGAACGGGACGGGAACGGGACGGGGACGGGAACGGGACGGGAACGGAACGGGACGGGAACGGGACGGGAACGGGACGGGAACGGAACGGGACGGGAACGGAACGGGACGGGAACGGGAACGGGACGGGAACGGGACGGGGACGGGAACGGGACGGGAACGGGACGGGAACGGGACGGGAACGGGACGGGAACGGGACGGGAACGGGACGGGAACGGGACGGGAACGGGACGGGAACGGGACGGGGACGGGAACGGGAACGGGACGGGAACGGGACGGGAACGGGACGGGAACGGGAACGGGAACGGGACAGGAACGGGAAGGGAACGGAACGGGACGGGAACGGGACGGGAACGGGACGGGAACGGGACGGGAACGGGACGGGAACGGGACGGGAACGGGACGGGAACGGGACGGGAACGGGACGGGAACGGGAACGGGAACGGGACGGGAACGGGACGGGAACGGAACGGGACGGGAACGGGACGGGAACGGGACGGGAACGGGACGGGAACGGGACGGGAACGGGAACGGGACGGGAACGGGATGGGAACGGGACGGGAACGGGACGGGAACGGGACGGGAACGGGACGGGAACGGGACGGGAACGGGACGGGAACGGGACGGGAACGGGACGGGAACGGGACGGGCATGACAGTATAGCTAAACCACTATTACATCTTGAAGTTCAAAATATATTTCACGCTGCGTTATGAGGCGGGCACTACTTATTCGGTAGTTGCCGAAGGTTTTGTCGACACAAATTACGGAGGAGCACCAGCTTCTCCGGCAAATGGACAGTTACGTTGGATATGTCCCTCCACTCTGCACGAAAAGCAATAAGCATGTCACCTGAAAAGAAACCACCCACTTTGTCAAATCGCTGTGAATGTGTCAATAATATTCGTACCTGATTTAAAAAAAATATATGTCATTGGTTTGGCTAATTTATCAAGATATATCCCCCAAAAATCTTCTCTCAAAAGCAATATATTTCGAAAACATAGACTCGCATATTCAGTACAGTGCCAGTACATCTTTATGTGGCAAAAAGGTACCCCATTTTTTTTCTCCGCGTATTTGGGCCGGCCACCTTATTTTGGTATTCGAGCTTAAGAAATTTACTTCAAATTCACAAAAATTGATTTTGTGGAAATTTTCCGAAACAAAATCAGTTTTTTGTTGTCAAAAACCATAAATGTCGAAAATCTGAGATAGCCTTTTTAAGAAAATGTCATTTTCTTTCTTTTGACATTTTTATTTTCAATTTGCTTCAAAACTCTATTATCTACGATTTGTCAAACATTTATCGTTTCTCACCAAAATTGGCATGACATGACGTCATTAAAACGTCATTATCTCCCAAAATACTGCACCAATTTCATTTAAATTTGGTGAGAAGACGTCGAATTGATGCAGCATGAGGTACTGAAAGTCTCATGTTGCTATCTATCACCAGTTTTCAAGTTATTGAGACAATCCGGGAGGGACAGATTCTGCCCCCCCCCCCCCCCCCAGCGTGGCGCGGGTTAAGTGTCACTGGGGCCAGGGGCGCAGCCAGACCCTCAGAAAGGGGGGGAAAGCACCTGGGAGAGGCCCCCCACCCAAAAAAAAAATACCCCTGGATGTGAAAAACTCTACGGATTTCGGCCACTTTATTTTGTGAGGCCCGCCCCCTTTTTAGCATTTTTTCTTGTCTACTTTTGATGAGCTGGATTGGACCAGGACCCTCAGTAGGCATTGTACTGAGCGCATTACTAATTTGTATTGTTACGTACAGGAGAGAAAACATATCTTAGCCATGACAACAGGTGGGGGTCGGCTTTTGAGTGTGGGGGCGGCTGAAATGACGAAAAAATGTACCCCCATTTTGATACGAGTATTTAAGCCTTTACAGCATTTTTAAATGCTATAGTAGGTAGGTATGTACTTGTTAGTTAGCGCGGCGAAGCGGCGCGAAATTTTTACGGTTTTGCCTGATAAAACCCAGAAATATAGGTGGTGTGCCTTGTAGAGGATAATAAGCTAAAAATGATATGAATCCAATTCAGCGTTACGACGAACCGATGACGATGACTATGGCTTCGTTATGACGATGACTACCGATGTGGCGCCGCGAAGCGGCGTGAAAATGTTAATTTTAGGTCCTGGAAAACGAAATGTTAATATTGGAACCAGACCGTGAGGTGAGATGGCTTGGGGAGGTGGTCCTGGCCTGTTTCGACTATTAGCTCTTCGGTCCAGCAAATTGTGCACCGCTGGAGCAGCTTCCGGGTGCCGATCTCCTCGTCTTTGCGTTCGCGTCGCCTTTTTCGGAACTCGGCGAACTAGCTAAACATGTAGCCTGCTTGGAACTTAGAAGTGAATATTTTATGAAGGGAATGGGCCCTGGGGCCAGCAATTACCGCCAAGGAGAGCCTCTGCCAGACACTTAATGCAATTCTTTTTCCCATTTTCCAAATTTGTATAAGCAATTGCGAAATTTGTGTCATGCCGCGAAGCGGCGCGAAATTTTCCAGTTTTTGACACGGATTTTTACTGCACTGCAAAGACAATTTTTACGATACATTTTTATTTTTCCCTCAAAAAGTGTGTGTGTGTGTGTGGGGAGGGGGGGGGGGGTCGACCCTCCACCGCCTTCAAAAAGTGGGGGGAGTTTGCCCAGACCTCCCCCGACCCTCCCGTCGGCGACGCCCCTGGCTGACAAATATTGCAGCACACACTCCTGAGAGGAAAATTGTTTAAATTGTTTTGTAATACCATCACCCCCCCCCCCCCCCGAATTCAAAAACGTATCAGACTTATCAAATAACCATTTTGAAACCCAGGAAAACATTGCACCAGGTGGGTCAGAGTACAGCACATTACCGCTCATTATAACCGCACCGACCACGGCTAGCGGGTGCTCCAGCTATAGCAGGCGCTGCAGGTGACGGCTAGCAACCCCTGGGCAGGCTCGAGGCCCCGTTCACAGACTCAATGGCCCTCTGGATAAGCTTGAGAGGGCCCTGAACAGACTCAATGGCCCCTTGGCAAGCCGAGAGGCCCCTAAGCAGACTCTAATAGTCCCTGTGCAGGTTCGAGAGGCCCCTGAACAGGATCAATGGACCATTGGGAAAGCTCGAGAGGCCCCTGAACAGACTAATAGCCCTAGGCAGGTTCAAGAGGCCCTTGAACAGACTCAATGGGCCCCTGGGCAAGTTCGAGAGGCCCCTGGGCAGGTTCGAGAGGCCCCTGAACAGACTCACTGGGCCCCTGGGCAAGCTCGGGAGGCCTCTGGGCAGGCTCTAATGGCCCCTGGGCAGGTTCGAGAGGCCCATGAACAGACTCGATGGTCCTCTGGGAAAACTATAATGGGCCCCTGGGCAGGTTCAAGAGGCCCCAAAACAGACTATAATGGGCCCCTGGCCAGGCTCGAGAGGCCCCTGAACATACTCAATGGGCCCCTGGACATGCTCGAGAGGCCACTGGGCAGGTTTGTTGGGCCGTGGGTGGGCTCAATTGGCCCCTGGACAAGTGGACATGCTCTAGAGGCCCCTGGGCAGGTTTTGGGGCCCCTGAGTGGGCTCAATGGGCCCCAGTGCATGCTCGAAAGGTCCCTGGGCATGTTTTTGCACCCTTGAGTGGGCTCAATGGGTCCCTGGACATGCTGGAGAGGCCCCTGGACAGTTTTTTGGGCCCCTCGGTGGGTTCAATGGGCCCCTGGACATGCCCAAGAGGCCCCCTGGGCCGGCTTCGAAAGCCCTTCAGTGTCTCTGAGGGCCCTTGACATGCACCAGAGTGACCCTTGCCTGGTTTGAGGGCTCCTCTGTGACTTTTTGAAAGCCATTTAGCTAATGCAAATGGTATCTGGGCCAATCTCGGCGGGGCCCCCTGTGACCCGTAAGAGGGGGGGGGGGCAATTGCCCCCCTTGCCCCCCCCCCCTGGCTGCGCCCCTGACCGGAGCTGCTTGAATTCCATCAGGTGCGCTGTTTTGTCTATCATTGAAAGAAAGGGATACATACAAACTTCAAATTCAATCACTCGAGAAAAAAAGAAGGTTTTCATGAAGTTTTCTCCTAAGATCATTGCTTTTCACGTTCAGTGCAGGGAACGCGCGGGGGATACTTGCATTGAATGCCCCCCCCCCCCCCAGATTCCTGGGGGGAGGGAAGGGGGGGGGGGGCATTTGTCCCTGATGTTCCCCTGGATCCGCCAGTGCAAGGAGAGCCTATGCCAGACACTTAAAGGATTAATTTTCCCATTTTCCAAATTTCCATAGGCAATTGCGAAACTTGTGTCATGCCGCGGCTCGAAATTTACCCGTTTTTGACTGGAGGATAGCTGGATTTTGACTGCTGCAAAGACAATCTTAACGATAAATTGTTAACTTTCCCCGCAAAATTGCTAACTTCCACAGTTTTCTCCTAAGATCATTGTTTTTCACGTTCAGTGCAGAGAACGCGCGGGGCATACTTGTATTGAATGCCCCCCCCCCCGAGATTCCTGGGGGAGGTGATTTGCCCCTGATGCCCCCCCCCCCCGGATCCGCCAGTGGTAGTGGTGGCGACGCCCATGCCGTTGACTCAAATGACACAGTTGTGTGTCCGCCTGCAGAGGGGTTAGCTGCTCACTCCGCCTGGACACTACACAGCCTCCTGCAGCGTTTGTGCAGCTCGTTCACTATCGACACTGCGTCTCACAACGTGCCCGGGTTTCAGTGACAACGTTTGGAGCCACTCATCCCGAAGCTATGTCCGTCAAGTTTTTTTTAATAAATTTAGTCCGAATGTCTTGTGTGGATGGATTTCCGAGGTCAGGACCCACGCTAAGCAGAGCTTGTTGCGCAGGTCCTAACCTCACCACCCGATCGCGCAATTCCTGTGGGCCGGCAGAATTTAAAGACGAAAGTTGTACGTGCCCGACATACCTGGACACGGTCCTCGACGAGATCAACCTCGATTAGCGTCGTAGTCGTATTCATTTTCAGCGCCGAGTTCCGATTTGCCCCAAATTAGACATATGGGTAGATCTCGTCGAGTTATGCACGAATATGCTACCAGTTTTGGCCTAGGGCGCACGGCTTGACCTCCAGAGGTCATCGAAATGTCACTACACGGCGTACAGCCTAGTCTTTCGTTTACCGTTCGATTTGCTCGCAAAGGGCCGCAAATGACTCGCCAAAGGGTCGTCACGCCAACTTGCGTCACGGTCAAGAAATTGGCATCCGGAGGTCAAAGGTCAAAAGGTAACGGAGACGAATACGATATTTTAAGCTTGGGTACCCTCTACTTTTTTCGTTTACCGCCGATTTGCTCTCAAAGGACCTCAAATAACTCGCCGTCACGCCAGCTTGCGTCACGGTTAAGAAATTGGCAAATCGGACGGTGAACGAAAAACTACAGGGTACCCAAGCTTACAAATCTCGTATTCGTCTCAGTGACCTTGACCTTTGACCTCTGGATGCCAGTTGCTTGACCGTGACGCAAGCTGACGTGACGATAAAACATTTGAGGCTCTTTGCGAGCAAATCGGTCGGTAAACGAAACAAAAAACTGGAGGGTATGCCATGTGGTGACATTTCTATGACCTCTTGAGGTCAAACCGTGCGCTCTATGGCAAAACGGATTGCATATTCGTCCATAACTCGACGAGATATGCCTAATTTATATATATATATACAATATAATATCAAATATATAATATTCCTAATTTGGGGCAAATCGAAACTCGACGCTGAAAACTAATACGACGCTAACTTGACGGGCATCCCGAAGCTCACATATTGAGCGACTAGTGAGATTCTTTATCAGAAATCTGTTATCAGAATATCAGCCATTACTTCGGTGAGGTCTGCGCTTGTTTTGGCGGAGACTGTAACTGTTTCGGGGAGCGCAGCCCGACCTGCATGGCGTCTCACTCCGATCTGAAAAACTCACAGCACATTCTCCCCGGTGACTGCACAGGGTGCCCCGCCCTAGCTCCGCCTGGGCCTGCAGGGCATTTATTTACTTTTTTCTTCTTCTTCTTCCCAGCTAGCCGCCGGGGGAAGTTAACTGGCGATTTAGCTTTCCAAACCGAGCCGTGAGCTGCATGCGCTTTCTGTTCGGAGTAGGGTTTGTCTGGCTTGTACTAGACTGGACTTGCGCACAATCCAAGGCTGCACGCCATCCGACAGAGGTAGGAGCACCGAAGCGAGATGCCATTGCATTGCTCTGCTGTCTTAGTTCTAAAGGAGGGCTGTGCTCGACTTAGATACCATGAATCGATTTCGACTCAAACAGACTTAACTCAGGTGAGTCATATTCGAATACATTAAACAAATTTGAAGGAGTAGTAGCCGGAGTGGAGTCTGTTGATTTTCTTTCCAGTCGACTGCGAGTCAACTCATCCTGAAGTGAGTGAAAATGAGTCGACCCACGAAAGATAGATGGGTATGGAATTATTAACGAACTTATTTTTTATTGAACGAGAATCAACATTGTTACATTGTAGCAAATAATCGCATTTTGAACAGAAGTGCAGCGACTGGTAAAATTACATCTATCCTTCTTAAAGGAAATAGTCCACCTTCAACATGGGATTTTGAACTGAAATAGCAGTTTTGTAGCCCGTGTTGAGAAATCCTTATCTGAAACTTTTCTTGGCTGAAAAGACTCTCCAGCCGAAGATATTTGACTTTTTGGCAAAGGAATGCGGCGCATATATGATATACCATACCGTCTGAGAGTGCCAGCACTACCAGGGCGCATGTGCAGACCAATAACGCACACCATAACATTAATAATTTACGACCTTCTGTCCTGAATT
Source organism: Chirona hameri (assembly GCA_036785665.1). NCBI lineage: Eukaryota > Metazoa > Arthropoda > Thecostraca > Balanomorpha > Balanidae > Chirona > Chirona hameri. The sequence goes on along the minus strand of JAXIVJ010001277.1, from coordinate 106,083 downwards.
GGCGCGATGTAGGACGATTTTTGAAAAGAAAAAAAGAAACTGTATTAAAAAATATAATAAAATCGTGTTCTGAAAAATTTCCGAAGGTGAACTATTTCCTTTAATGACTATACTGAAGTTGGATACGATGTTAAATTTGAAACATACATGTTCTACTGAATTGGTTATATGTTGACAAATTGAGTTAAATGGAAAACAATGGGAACGTTTTAATTATTTATATAAAAAATGCCCAATTTTGATATAAATAATTAGAACGTTCCCATTGTTCTACTGCATATACCTACATATATACGTATATACCGATCTTTGCATGAATATGATCGTTAGTCTAGTGATCGCACCTGAATGGGGGAACCGGAACGGTGGCTTTAAAATTCGGCAGACACTGTGTATCGTTAAGCTTGCTTCAATCTGCAGTGCTGTTAGTTTGTTTATCGCAGAACGTGGCAGGACAGGTGGGGGAGTAGATATCAATCCTGTGTACACTGGTGGAGCAGCCGTATGAGGCGCAGCGACATCTCCTCCGGCTGATCAGGACACGGCTAACCTCAAGGCACGGGCTCTTGTGGTTCGTTTGCCGCACGTTCCGTAGGAGTCTATCCGGTCGGAGGGAGCCCTGTCGGAGGGGGCCCTGTGGTCTGTTTTGGAGGGAGGGTGGTCGTCAGTTGTGCTGGTGTGGTCTGTTCTGGAGGGAGGGTGGTCGTCAGTTGTGCTGGTGTGGTCTGTTTTGGAGGGAGGGTGGTCGTCAGTTGTGCTGGTGTGGGCTGTTCTGGAGGGAGGGTGGTCGTCAGTTGTGCTGGTGTGGGCTGTTCTGGAGGGAGGGTGGTCGTCAGTTGTGCTGGTGGGGTCTATTCTGGAGGGAGGGTGGTCGTCAGTTGTGCTGGTGTGGTCTGTTCTGGAGGGAGGGTGGTCGTCAGTTGTGCTGGTGTGGGCTGTTCTGGAGGGAGGGTGGTCGTCAGTTGTGCTGGTGTGGACTGTTCTGGAGGGAGGGTGGTCGTCAGTTGTGCTGGTGTGGTCTGTTCTGGAGGGAGGGTGGTCGTCAGTTGTGCTGGTGTGGTCTGTTCTGGAGGGAGGGTGGTCGTCAGTTGTGCTGGTATGGTCTGTTCTGGAGGGAGGGTGGTCGTCAGTTGTGCTGGTGTGGTCTGTTCTGGAGGGAGGGTGGTCGTCAGTTGTGCTGGTATGGTCTGTTCTGGAGGGAGGATGGTCGTTGTGGCGGCGATTTCGGTTGTGGCGACGATTTCGGTTGTGGTGGGTTCGGTTGTGGTGGGTTCGGTCGTGGCTGCTATCTCGGCCGTGGTGGTCGGGTCGGTCGTGGTGGTCGGGTCGGTCGTGGTGGTCGGGTCGGTCGAGGTGGTCGGGTCGGCCGTGGTGGTCGGGTCGGTCGTGGTGGTCGGGTCGGTCGTGGTGGTCGGGTCGGCCGTGGTGGTCGGGTCGGCCGTGGTGGTCGGGTCGGTCGTGGTGGTCGGGTCGGTCGTGGTGGTCAGGTCGGTCGTGGTGGTCAGGTCGGTCGTGGTGGTCAGGTCGGTCGTGGTGGTCAGGTCGGTCGTGGTGGTCAGGTCGGTCGTGGTGGTCAGGTCGGTCGTGGTGGTCGGGTCGGTCGTGGTTGTCATCTCGGTCGTCGTCGTCTTCGTCGTCGTGGAGACTGCTGCCGTGGTGGGGTTGGCCTCAGTCGGCAACATTTCTGTTCCGCTGCTAGCCGTGGTGACATCAGAGGCTGCCACCGACTGCTCCGCCGTCCCGGAGCCGGCAGTGGAGCCGGCAGCGGTGCCGTCAGGGGAGCCGGCAGCGGCGGGAGCCTGACAGGCGGTTGGCTCGGGCTCGGGCTCCGGAGCGGTGCCGTTCGGGCAGCGACACAGGCCGGCAGCGCACTCGGCTCCCTCCACGACGAAGTTGCACTCTCCAGAGCTCTGGCAGTAGTCACCTAGCCGGGCTGCGGACACGGCGCGGACTGTTAGTTTACACGACGCGGACACGGCGCGGACACGGCGTGGACACGGCGCGGATACGGCGCGGACACGGCGAGGACAGGCTGCAGTTAGTTTACTACAGTCTACAAGTGAAACTATGAGTTTGTTATGTCAAGTTATTTTGTTGCATTTCCGATGCATTTCTTCCTCCTTTTGCTTGCATATTTGTGTAGGTACTGATAAATATAGTCAACAACTTGTTGGGTTGTCTTCATTTACATGGCGAAGCTATTGTTGCATCTGTGTGCTGTTTGACGTACATACCTACAACGCAGATATTTACTTATGTTCCGTCAGATAATTTGTATTTAATTTTACGGTATACCGAAACGTAATCGCGACAGGACTAGTCTTATCACGTTAGCTCCACTCAGCAGTGTCTGGACTCACCCATCCTAACTCTGATGCTGACGTCAGACTCACCCATCCTGACTCTGATGCTGACGTCAGACTCCCCCATCCTGACTCTGATGCTGACGTCAGACTCACCCATCCTGACTCTGATGCTGACGTCAGATTCACCCATCCTGAATCTGATGCTGACGTCAGACTCACCCATCCTGACTCTGATGCTGACGTCAAACTCACCCATCCTGACTCTGATGACGTCAGACTCACCCATCCTGCCTCTGATGCTGACGTCAGACTCACCCATCCTGACTCTGATGGTGTCAGACTCACCCATCCTAACTCTGATGATGTCAGACTCACCCATCCTGACTCTGATGCTGACGTCAGACTCACCCATCCTGACTCTGATGATGTCAGGCTCACCCATCCTGACTCTGATGCTGACGTCAGACTCACCCATCCTGAATCTGATGACGTCAGACTCACCCATCCTGAATCTGATGATGTCAGACTCACCCATCCTGACTCTGATGCTGACGTCAGACTCACCCATCCTGACTCTGATGACGTCAGACTCACCCATCCTGACTCTGATGGTGACGTCAGACTCACCCATCCTGACTCTGATGCTGACGTCAGATTCACCCATCCTGACTCTGATGGTGACGTCATACTCATCCATCCTGACTCTGATGGTGACGTCAGACTCACCCATCCTGACTCTGATGGTGACGTCAGACTCACCCATCCTGACTCTGATGGTGACGTCAGACTCACCCATCCTGACTCTGATGCTGACGTCAGATTCACCCATCCTGACTCTGATGGTGACGTCAGACTCATCCATCCTGACTCTGATGGTGACGTCAGACTCACCCATCCTGACTCTGATGGTGACGTCAGACTCACCCATCCTGAATCTGATGATGTCAGACTCACCCATCCTGAATCTGATGATGTCAGACTCACCCATCCTGCCTCTGATGCTGACGTCAGACTCACCCACCCTGACTCTGATGACGTCAGACTCACCCATCCTGACTCTGATGATGTCAGACTCACCCATCCTGACTCTGATGCTGACTCATCCATCCTGACTCTGATGGTGACGTCAGACTCACCCATTCTGAATCTGATGCTGACGTCAGACTCACCCATCCTGACTCTGATGACATCAGACTCACTCATCCTGACTCTGATGCTGACGTCAGACTCACCCATCCTGACTCTGATGATGTCAGACTCACCCATTCTGACTCTGATGCTGACGTCAGACTAACCCATCCTGACTCTGATGGTGTCAGACTCACCCATCCTGCCTCTGATGCTGACAGTGCTGGTGCCGGTGGTGTTGAGCTCTTGACTGCCGGTGTCGGAGGTGTTGCTGGTGTTGGTGACGTTCAGGGAGGTGTCGCTGGTGTTGGAGGTGCCGGCCGGAGCCCCTCGGGAGGAGTACAGCTGACACCCATCCTCGGCCGAGTGGCTGAGACTGAAGCAGAGCGGGCTCGACAGGCAGCGGATGGAGCACTGACCTGGAAACGGTAACACCGTGACATACAGAGGACGGAGTACTGACCTGGAAACGGTAACACCGTGATATACAGAGGACGAAGCATTGACCTGGAAACGGTAACACCGTGACATACAGAGGACGGAGCACTGACCTGGAAACGGTAACACCGTGACATACAGAGGACGGAGCACTGATCTGGAAACGGTAACACCGTAACATACAGAGGACGGAACACTGACCTGGAAACGGTAACACGTGATATACAGAGGACGGAGCACTGACCTGGAAACGGTAACACCGTGATATACAGAGGACGGAGCACTGACCTTGAAACGGTAACACCGTGACATACAGAGGACGGATCACTGATCTGGAAACGGTAACACCGTGACATACAGAGGACGGAGCACTGACCTGGAAACGGTAACACCGTGACATACAGAGGACGGAGCGCTGACCTGGAAACGGTAACACCGTGACATACAGAGGACGGAGCACTGACCTGGAAACGGTAACACCGTGATATACAGAGGACGGAGCACTGACTTGGAAACGGTAACACCGTGACATACAGAGGACGGAACACTGACCTGGAAACGGTAACACCGTGATATACAGAGGACGGAGCACTGACCTGGAAACGGTAACACCGTGATATACAGAGGACGGAGCACTGACCTGGAAACGGTAACACCGTGACATACAGAGGACGGAGCACTGACCTGGAAACGGTAACACCGTGATATACAGAGGACGGATCACTGACCTGGAAACGGTAACACTGTGATATACAGAGGACGGAGCACTGACCTGGAAACGGTAACACCGTGATATACAGAGGACGGAACACTGACCTGGAAACGGTAACACCGTGGCATACAGAGGACGGAGTACTGACCTGGAAACGGTAACACCGTGATATACAGAGGACGGAGCACTGACCTGGAAACGGTAACACCGTGATATACAGAGGACGGAGCGCTGACCTGGAAACGGTAACACCGTGACAGGGAACACCATGCCAGAGGCAGTGGATAGAAACGTTGATTACACATAATCGACAAAAATGTCTTGCCCCTGCCCAGTGGCGGCGGAAGGTATTTTCGGATGGGGGGGTCAAAGAAACCCAGGGTGCCCCCTCGGGCAAAGCTCCCCCCGCAAACAAACACAAAATGCCGCGAAATGATATCTCCTCGGATTTAGGCCACATACCAGTGAAACGCCTTTTTGGGCGATGACCGAGCTGGCGCGCTCTGGTAAAGCTAAAACAGGTTTGAAATATGAAACGGTACGAGAGTACACGTGCGCATTGACTGTGTCCCAATAATGAGTAACACATTACATAGTTTTACCGTGGTTATACGCTAGTATGCATAGTTTTAGGAACGTTCAGCTGAATGAAGATGTAAAAAGTAAATGCCGCTTCCCTGGGACAAACTACATACAAACAATAACATGCGTTAAAGTAAAATATTCACCTTTATATTTAATTATCTGCATTTTTCTGTGACACATTATGGTTTCAAATTGATCGTGTTTCAATTTAAAAGTGAAATAACAACTTTGTATATTTCAAAAAATAAATTATGTGAAATAAATAAATATGTACTAACATATGGTGACGAACAGTATGATCCATCACTATCTCTGGTTTAAATGTTATTTGTAAACAAGTCATAGGTCCAGAAATGAAGTGATTGCTCCAAGAAGCGTGACAACGTCCCTGATTGGTCAATGAAACAAATCGCATACACTAAATACATCGCCGTCCTTGGCCAAGTTAATCCGCGGAATGCATCACGGTTTTCTGAAACGTTTATTGATTGATTACACGGTTTAGATACACGGCTTAGATAAATGTTTACATTTATATATGTAAATGTTACGGATAAATGTTACGGATTAATACACGGTTTAGATAAATGTTTCATGTGCACATTGTAGTACATTAAATAACTGTTCGTTGAGAATTGATGGGAAAAAATATAATTTATTTAAAAAAAATAAGTCGTGAACAAGTAGTTCGCCGTCCGGGGCCAAGCTAAACTGCCGATTTAAATGCACTTTTTTTGCAAATGCTTGTTGTTTGTTCATAGAAGTTTGGTACATATTCGCAAAAGATAGAGTGCAGGAATATATAATACCTCCCGGGGCCGGGAAAAAGTTTGTTTAAGTCCGAGGTCAGCCTGACAAATTTTTGCACGAGCCCGTAGGGCGAGTGCAAAATTTTCAGGATGACCGAGGACTGAAACAAACTGCCGGCCCAAGGGAGGTATTTATTTTACCATATGCCGTTTATGTACTGTATTCTTTTACAGATTGGATCTATTGAACTTCAAGTATTTAATCAGCCTATAAGGTACGCACTGTGACATTCGTATATAAAGGCCTTTTTCTCTGCATTTGGGTTTCCGAATGTCAAATAATCAAGACCTCCAAGAAAAGAGAAACACGATAAGAGAGAAGAAGAAAGCTAATAGAATCCAGTCGCGATTCAGATACTCTACTGTGAGGAAAAATATTGGAGCAACGGATCAAACTACTTCAAGAACACTGCAAAGAACAGAACCGTGTCAATCTTCTGGAGAGGTGCAAAACGACACTCACCTTACTCGTGTGCCCTTCTATAGATTGAAGCAAGGAAGGGTAATAGCGGGCACGAATAGTTCGCCGTCCGGGCCAAGCTAAACTGCCGATTTAAATGCACTTTTTTCAAATGCTTGTTGATTGTTCATGGAAGTTTGGTACATATTCGCAAAAGATAGAGTGCATGAAACATATTATATGCCTTCATGGTAAATAACAATGCGTCGGCAGGCTAATTTTCGCTCGGACAGTGAATTCGTTACCAAGTACTTGTGAGTACCGACCGTTATAAGCGTGGAACACTTATCAACTTTAACTTGAAACAAGCAAGTTGCCAGGATTTCTTCCAAGGGGGGGGGGAGGGGTCGGCGCCTCGAAAGGGCTCCTTCCCGAGCGTTGAAAGGCCCAAACAAAACGGATGAAAAGGCGCGTTACAAGGATGGAGAATGCAATATGACAGGTATGGCATGGGCCATACCAACTTTGGAACCAGCGACACCAATTTGGAATCAGCTATATCATCTTTGCATATTTTTTAGGCTGAACACCTGAAACTGTGAAATAAATTGCGCCACGCAGCGGCGCGAAAATTTGGAGTGTTATGCCCTGGATATGCATTCTCATCAATACGTCGTATTGCGTATGGAACGGATCTCTAAAAATGTTATTGGCGTGAGTTTTTTTGGGGGGGGATGGGGGTGGCAAAAAGGCATGTTTGCCCCCACCTCTTCTGATAGGCGGAGGGAGGGGGGACCTGCCCCCCCCCCCCAGCCCCCCCCCCCCCCCGCTTCCACCGCCACTGCGGCCCTGCCCCTGCCTGCCTAAAAATGTCTAGCCCCTTCCCCCAGAAAAACGACTTCTAGATCCTTCCCTGATTTGGTGCGCCACACATAACCTTTTCTAATAAAACAGGTTATTCAATTTATTTATGTTAGATGATTATTGTGTCTAAAGCAGTTGTTCTGAGCGTTAGAGTGTGGTTACCCCCGTTTTTGATGACCAGAATGACTCGTACCCCCTCCCCCATTACGCAGACCGCAGTTCTCGGCTTCAGGCTATGCGGTACAGCATAACTTCAGGCGTTGACTACTAGTGCCATCTAGGGACAGGAATATAGGTAGACATGTGTGCTGGTGCGTTTAGTCTAAAACAGTGATTACCAGTGTATAACAGTACGTAAACCGTAACTCCTAGCTGAGCAGCATTTAGCATTCATTGGTTTTGATGGCTCTACGATAATGCGGTAACAGTGAAACAGGGGCGCATGCTTTGGGCTAGCCGTGGGTTTTGGGAGGCCAAATCTAGTAGCGTATTTCCAAAAAGTTGTTGAGCGGTGTGTGTGTGTGTGTGGGGGGGGGGGGGGGGTAGCAGGCCGTCAGCCGTCAGCGAGAAAGTTGTTGACCAGGGGGGGGGGGGGGGGGAGGGGTAGGCAGCGGCGTCACTGATAATTTTTGAGTGGGGGGTCGACTGAAATTAAGAAAAAAATGTATCCCCATTTGTATGCGTGTATTTAAGCCTTTGCAGCATTTTAATGTGGTTTTGATGTTAAGTAGATACTAGTAGGTACTGCCAAACGGCGCAAAAGTTTACGGATTTGCCTGATAAAACCCAAAAATATGGGCGGTGGGCCTTGTAGAGGATAAAGAAGCTGAAAATGCTATTCATTCAATTCACCGTTCCAACCAGACTGGTTATTGATTCGACACTGATTGAATCGATTGGAATCGTTCAATCAAAATTCCTTGAATAAAAAAATAATTGATTCCCCACCCGATCTTTTGATTCATGAATCGTGATTGAATCAAAGCCCGCATCAAATCAAAGCTGCTTAAATCAAAAGATTTAACGATTCAAGTACACTGGTAAATTGTGCAAATACATGCAGTCCCAGTGGCTACATTCATTTATACTGAAATAGTATTGCTGTTGTTTTAATGATCATATACATGTATGTTTCCATATTTATTCATTTTACATAAATTCACCACATATATGTAAATGCTGAATCAAACGTGAATCAATTAAAATATTTGTTTTGATTCTTTGAATTGGGAGGAATCAATTCCAAAATTGTATCCGTGAATCGAACGGTGATTGAATCATTCAGATTCCAAAATTGATCATGATTGAATCGTTCCAAAAAAGTTGAATCAATAACCAGTCTGGTTACAACGAACCGAAGACGATGACGATGGCTTTGTTATGACGATGGCCGGACGCCGCGAAGCGGCGTGAAAATGTAAATTTTAGGTCGTGGAAATATAATTTTTAATATTGGAGCCAGACCGTGAGTGGAGCCAAGTATGGTCCCTTTGGCCCCCTAGATCCGCCCTTGCAGTGAAACAGAAAAGTTGGGATAGATGTATGTGCCTTATCCAGACTTGTCAATTATTAATATTTGTTATGAGTCGATTCACAGTGATTCACGGACCATAATGAATGATTCAATCATGATTCAATCACTCAACATTACCATAATGAATGATTCAATCATGATTCAATCACTCAACATTACCATAATGAATGATTCAATCATGATTCAATCACTCAACATTACCATAATGAATGATTCAATCTTGATTCAATCACTCAACATTAAAGGGAAGTGTCGACTCCTTTGTCTAACTCCTTTGATTTTGAATGTGCGACTCTAAGATTTTATGAGCGTGATAGGGAGGTCATGCTCTACCTGTGTGCCCATTTTCATGCACATCAGAATAGTCTGCTGTTTGACCTTAAACATATGACCTGCTCTAAATCCTTTGATTTTGAATGTGCGACTCTAAGATTGTACCAGAATGATCACTAGGTCGTGATCTATCTGTGTACCAATTTTGAAGCCAATCCAAATAGTCCGCGAATGTGTTTCCGAATGTGAATGTGAATGTGAGCCAATTGGACACGCGTGTTGTTTATTTTGATTATAACATTATATTTATAATATTTATTATAATTGCAAATTCCAAGTTCCAAAAGCATTAATGACTTTACGTTTCACTTTTTTAAGCGAATATAACATTTATTTTGATTTTGCATTAGGTATTATTTTTTATAAAGCATGATGTGGAATAAAGCGGCGCCGATGCGACAGTGATATTTGGGACATGCGAAGGTCATGCAAATGTTTGTTTATGATTTAGTTTTGATATGGTATAGCCTAGAAATTAGGAAAAGGTGGGTACCTTTTGATAATTTTTCGTGTGAAAAAGGTGTGCGTGTACTGTGTGGTTTATGAACCAAAGTATGAGTTAGTTACCTTTTCTAAGTATTTAGGTACCTCTACCCCTAACCCTACCAGTTCAAAGGTATTCACCTAGTTGGGGCTGATTGAACAGTGGCTTTGTGCCCACTGGAGTTGGACACAAAGCCTCGCTTTCTTTACGCATAGATGAATTACAGGCTACAGCGCAGGACACATTACTCATATAATTGGCCATTAAGTGCCTGGTTTGTCCACAGGGCACAGATGAATGCTGGGCCGCTGGCATATTTTGTGGACAGTTTATGCTGTTCGACCAAAAAAGAATGATTCTTTGAGCAATGAATGATTCAATCAGCCTATTTTATCTGTATGAATGATTCAATCAGTGACTCACAACAGGTTTGCGCATGAGGTGAATCGATTCATGAGTCATTCATTTGAAATAAGAATGATTCAATCAAAAGTAGTCGATTCACATTGCATCATTGACAAGTCTGGCCTTATCCGCCATCATCCAACGAATCGCTATGATTTCTCACTTAGCTGATCTCTCACTTACTCCATTAAAACGGTAAAAACAGTCGTGCTTACAATACTGGCCTTAAAGGAAATAGCTCACCTTCGGAACATTTTTCAGAACACGATTTTATTATATTTTGTAATACAGTTTCTTTTTTTCTTTTCAAAAATGGTCCTACATCGCGCCAATTCAGGACAGAAGGTCGTAAATTATTAATTTTATGGTGGGCGTTATTGGTCTGCGCATGCTCCCTGGCAGTGCTGGCACTTTCAGACGGTACGGTACATCATATATGCGCCGCATTCCTTCTTCAAAAAGTCAAATATCTTCGGCTGGAGAGTCTTCTCAGCCAAGAAAAGTTGCAGATAAGGATTTCTCAACACGGGCTACAAAACTGCTATTTCAGTTCAAAACCCCATGTTGAAGGTGAACTATTTCCTTTAAAGGAAATAGTTCACCTTCAACATGGGTTTTGAACTAAAATAGCAGTTTTGTAGCCCGTGTTGAGAAGTCCTTATCTGGAACTTTTCTTGGCTGAAAAGACTCTCCAGCCGAAGATATTTGACTTTTTGGCGAAGGAATACGGCGCATATATGATGTACCGTACCGTCTGAAAGTGCCAGCACTGACATGGAGCATGCGCAGACCAATAACGCACACCATGAAATCAATAATTTACAACCTTCTGTCCTGAATTGGCGCGATGTAGTGTAGCGTTGGGGAATGACAGAGGGGTCATAGGGGTAGAGAGAGTGGGAGGGTATGATAGGGAACAGGGAGCTGGGCCGGGTTCCGCTCCACTCTGGCGTGTGGAGGGAGGGGTACGTTATAGAGTGGGATAGCAGTGGGGGGGGATACATTGTAGGGAGAGGGGAATGGAGAAGAAGGTAGAAGGAGAGCGGGGGTTTAAAGAGAAAGAAGAGAAATGGGAGACGAAGAGTACATCCGCTCCACCAGCTGTCATGGGAAGCTGCTGCTCCCTCTGGCTGTACTGGGAACTGCTGATCCCTCTTCGTCCTCTTCGTCCTCTTGACCTTCGGTGACCTGCCGTGACCTGCAGTGACCTGCAATCTCCTGTCCGGCTCGTAGGTCTGCTAGAAGTGATGGGAGATGTAGAAACTGATGTAGAGATGTAAGTGTAGCATAGCGTAGATGTAGAGACAGATGTCTTGATGTAGGTATAGCGTAGCGTAGCAAGATCCCCTTCCGCATACAAAACATCTGATGGTGGTAGATGCTTTTAAATTTTGAGAGACTGATCATCCTGGTCCATCGTATAGGCTGGTTCACCGACATGCCATTTCACTGCTCGAGGACGGGAGGGGCAGTGTCTCGCCCATGAGGGTGAGGACGGTACAACGGGAAAAGGGGTAGGCTTAGCGTCGGTTGTGACGCCCTGGTGACCATTGCCAACTTTCGTGATTAGGTATCTCTTTACAATCGTAAGTCGGATCGTAAGTTAGGTCATCCGTCCAGTTACCCATCCCCTCGAACCCCTGCTCACCTCCAAAGCCAAAATCGCCCACTTTGTCTTACGCCCAGCGTCGCTAAGTTTTGCTTTCCTTCGAGTGATGATCCGTACGGCTGTCCAGGCAAAGTTCGGACTACTCCTACTGGGCCTTAACCTAAGATTTATCCGTCATCATCCGCACAGCCACTTTCCCAGCTACAGACATTCCGCTTTCATTCGCCCCATAATTATTTGTCCGTCCCAAAAAATTCCCTCCCAGTAGTGCCGGATGCCAGCTGAATGAGTGACTCCCAGGTAGGATAAATGTCCTCGTCAATACGAAATCCTACTAGCGCTCCGCTGAACGACAGCATTGCTGCGTGGGCCGCCCAGAATATATGTATTCAACGTAATCCGTCCGGTTCCTACTTTAGAAGGGAGCTAGTTTATCCATAGGACTTATATGAAACACCGACTACGCTTTACTGCTTGTCTTATCCTCTCTGTCCGGGAGAGGCCCCTATACCTACTGTCCGGGCCTCCGACCTGGGCTCCGCCGGACCTGGGTCCTCTATCCGGGCCTAACTTGGGCTCCGCCGGACCTCTGACCTCCATCCGGGCCACGACCTGGCTCCGCCGGACCAACTTTCTAAGTTAACATCGACCGGCATCGACGGCGAGCTACGCGGATGTCCTAGCTTATATACCGACTGCGGGCGCCCGGGAATCTCTAGAGGAGATCTTCCCGTTTAACCTAGAGTGACTTCTGAGGCACGTCCGGCCTCCTCCTCCCTCTTATCCTTCCTCCCTCGCCCTCCTTTTTCTGCGCCAACCTATCATCCTCTGGCATTTGGCACCCGCAGTCTCGGACTTACTAGTTGTAACCTCCCTGTGATATGCGGCCAGCCGATATCACTCGGTCTGGGCATAATTTTCCACGAGCACTTTCATTCACATGTTTCGCCACGCTGATAGATTTTCGATACAAGGATCGGGCACACAAGCCGTCATGCCTCTCCTCCAAGCTCCGATACTATTTAATCTCTGTCCTGTCCTGTCCTGACCCACTGTTGCAGGGATCACCCCTCCCTGTCCTGTCCTGTCCCACTGTTGCAGGGATCACACCTCCCTGTCCTGTCCTGTCCTGACCCACGGTTGCAGGGATCACACCTTCCTGTCCTGTCCCACCGTTGCAGGGATCACACCTCCCTGTCCTGTCCTGTCCCACTGTTGCAGGGATCAAACCTCCCAGCACTGTCCTGACCCATTGTTGCAGGGATCAAACCTCCCAGCACTGTCCTGACCCAATGTTGCAGGGATCACACCTCCCTGGCCTGTCCTGATCCATTGTTGCAGGGATCACACCTCCCTGGCCTGTCCTGTCCCACTGTTGCAGGGATCGTACCTCCCAGCACTGTCCTGACCCATTGTTGCAGGGATCAACCCTCCCAGCACTGTCCTGACCCATTGTTGCAGGGATCACACCTCCCTGGCCTGTCCTTACCACTGTTGCAGGAATGACACCTCCCTGTCCTGTCCATGTCCTTCTAGCTATCCTATTACGAAATCAATATCAGCGACGTTTCTCCAACTATGACTGAGTACTAACCGCTTTACCAGTTCTCTATCGGGGACGTAAATTATATGACCCTTAGGTAATTTCCTACATGGGAAACGTTGTCCAAAAAGAATCGCAACCAGAGATAACGTGCATATATCACAAATGACACATTTCAATAAGCATCAGCTAGTAATCTCCTAAATATCACTTTTAAACTTCAATATAATCGGCAGTGCACCATCGTCAGAATAGATTCAAATAATTTAACGCTGTTTATAGTTGGCTAATAATAAGGCTTAAGTTACCATTTGGACTGTCAATATACAGGACATCTAACATTACAGTTGTACCATGACGTTAACAAAGGGAAGGCGTCGGCTGTAATGTCGTAAATCGCGAGCTGCTGGCTGAAGGTGTATTTTTAACAGACGGTTAGGAGACTCACAATATTAAGAAAGTTAATTTGACTGTTATACTTATCATCCACTGACTCGCAAGTATACGTCTGTTGCAGGTTGCTGCGCCCTTAGAACCTTTTACGGGCTGAACTGGTTATGGTTTGATCGATAATTCCAAAGAAGGTAATATAGACAGGGATTTAACGTTAACCACTCCGGATCAGCGGCACGAGTTTATCAGCGACAGAAACGAGGTCGCATTGACGGCTAAGGAATCGCATTTCTCATACACCGTCCTTAAACAATCGTCGGTAGGAAGCGATGCTGGACCAATAGCTAATAGCGCATCGCCGATTATACATACGTAATCTTAGACAGACAATCCCCTGGCGGTAACTTACCAGTCTCCGATTTGTGTTGTCCCGCTCAACATAGAGCACACCTCTAAGCGACAGAATGAACCGATACTTTAGAACCAATCGATGCCGTCTCAGTGATATGGTCCTTACATTTGTTATCCTTACCTGCCAAGCTAGAATGACGAGTCTCTACCCAACCTCACTAATACTTTGTCTGGTAGTTGGGTTACCTGGCGTTTTAACCGTTCAGCGAAAGTTACCATTCCGTGATTTGAAATCGTCCACAACTCTGATACATAACGTTAAATTTACTGAAGCGGAAACGTACTTAATCATTAAACTCGGGCTTCTGGCTAAGTATTGCGAGCAAGACGAGAACGAATTAATCGAACCATTCAAACAACAATCGAAACATATCCTACTTATCTGCGGCTATACTGGCTTAATTCTTGCCTTACCTCATGCTGTTGGGGAACCGCATCGCTGTGTACATTTCCTTCCTTCAACGACCCTCTCGACTCCATCATGTCTCCTTTCCCCCGTAAAATGTTACACAAATTTTCAATGTTTATTTTAACTCAGCAACTAAACAAACGGTAGCGCAGTAAATAATCGTTTTTGGTACGTCCCAATCAATTTACATGTTCAACCAATGATTCATTTGAATCTCCGCCTAATATCACCAAAACCAGCACAAAACGAATAATTGACTCGCTCAATCTCTAGTTTAAAATACTAGCTAAAACCGCTCGTATTTACATGCGCCAATGCGCTAGGGCTTACGCCATGACCCCCTGCAACGCAGCGTGCTGGATTCCAAAGTACTACGGTCGCCTGGCATCACACCTCTAGTACAGCATCGGCTACACATACATTTTTCCTGCCTTCCTAGGTAAAAAGTAGCGAGCCTGGACAGATGACCCAAATTACGTAAAATATCCCACTTAGTCCCTTATTGTTTAAATTTTGTAGTCACCGGACCTGGGCAGAATTTCGGGTAGGATCGGAGAGGATGAGCAGCTTCGTGACTTACTGTGATCTGCCGCCGTCGGCTCAGTTCTTGCCGTCTTCCTCCCTCTGCGGCTGTCAGCCCTGCCACGGCGGACGGCTGCCGCCGCCGCGCCGCGGGCAGCGCGCGTGCTGGGGTCCCGTTGTCGACTGCCTCCGCTGCTGTCCGCTGCTGTCCGCTCCCCTTCCCCCGTCTCTGTGCGACGTTGCCTCTTTTTATACTCCGACCCGGCGGTGTCTTGCTCTGGGTGTGGCACACCCCCGTCTTCTGATTGGCAGATTCTTGCCGTCGACAATTTTGAATTTCTAGTGTATAGAACTTCTTCAAACTTCTTAATGACCTTTCTTACTTAATTTTGTTCATAATATAATTGCTTCAAGTAGTGCATATTTCTTCCACTTTCTTGTTTGCTTGCTACCTATGGCCACGCCCTTTGCTTTGTTACTGCCGTGTGTCTGGTGTCTGGTGCAAATATCTTTATATAAGTTTGATAAGAGGACTACGGCATCTTTATATAACCAGATAATTTTGGTTTCTTGATAATGCATCTTGCTGATAAAATGGTATTCTTCAATAATCAATCAGGTAGTCCTTTCAGTCATTGCATTCCAATTATTACGTCGTAGTATCGTTTTTAGATGACTTTCTTTTCATCCCTTTATTTTTCCAGCATGAAATGTTCGCCTTCTTCAGTTTAACGAAACTCTTGACATGCTTAATTTTGTATCATTGCTTGGAGCTACGTTCAAGTTCAGTAATTTGTAGTGCTGCATTAACAATCGTTAAATATATATATATATATATATATATATATATATATATATATATATATATATATATATATATATATATATATATATATATATATATATATATATAATATATATATATATATATATATATATATATATATATATATATATATATATATATATATATATATATATATATATATATATATATATATATATATATATATATATATATATATATATATATATATATATATATATATATATATATATATATATATATATATGCCGGCGTTGATCGTATTTCTAATTGTATCCTTACTTGCAATTAGCTTTTCGCCCTTGTGATAATATCAATTCTTCTTTTTAGACAATACTTCTGATTTTACGTATTACTCTGCGTATATCGTACACGTCATTTGTTCCGTAATAATTGACTGCGATTTTCTATCACTTCGCATCAATAGTGTCGGTTTATCATCCGCATTTCTTCTCAACAACGATTCTTCCCTTACTTCAAACCCGTCCCTTTGTTGGCGTGCTACAGCTCTACACAGCTGTCCCTCTGCCTTTGGGCGGCCCGCCCTGGCTGTGGACAGCTGTGTCCTATGTCCTATGTCATAGGACATAGAGGGGAGGGGGCGGGGTGATGTGGCAGCGCCGGTAGGGACGGTACTGGGGCCGGTACGCAAATGGGTGTACCTGAGGGGCGTACACCCGGCTGGCGTTGCTCCCCGCCGTCGTCTCGCTTACTCAGCTGTTCTGGCGATGGCTGTGATGACTGCAGTTACTAGACTTGCAGTCTCGGGCTTCGGACCCGAGTTTTTGCATGTCTGGGTTGGATGCGAGGAGTATCGTCTGCCGCCGGCCGGCTCGAAATGTTTTGTCAGAGGAGTCAGGCCCGGTGCATTGGAACATGCTGAGAAGATGTACCCCGCTACAGAAGGACCATTTTTTTTAAAGAAAAAAAGAAACTGTATTAAGAAATATAATAAAACCGTGTTCTGAAAAAATTCCGAAGGTGAACTATTTCCTTTAAAGGAAATAGTTCACCTTCGGGAAAAATTTCAGAACACGATTTTATGATATTTTTTAATACAGTTTCTTTTTTTATTTTAAAAAATGGTCCCACATCGCGCCAATTCAGGACAGAAGGTTGTAAATTATTAATTGTATCGTGTGCGTTATTGGTCTGCGCATGCTCTGTGCAGTGCTGGCACAATTCAGACGGTACGGTATATCATATATGCGCCGCATTCCTTCGCCAAGAAGTCAAATATCTTCGGCTGGAGAGTCTTTTCAGTCAAGAAAACAGTCAAGATAAGGATTTTGCAACACGGGCTACAAAACTGCTATCTCAGTTTAAAACTAATGTTGAAGGTGGACTATTTTCTTTAAAGGAAATAGTTCACCTTCGGATTTCTTTCAGAACACGATTTTATTATATTTTTAATACAGTTTCTTTTTTTCTTTTTAAAAATGGTCTTACATCGCGCCAATTCAGGACAGAAGGTTGTAAATTATTGGTTTTATGATGTGCATTATTTGTCTGCGCATGCTCCATGCAGACTTGTCAATGATTCAATGTGAATCGACTACTTTTGATTGAATCATTCTTATTTCAAATGAATGACTCATGAATCGATTCACCTCATGCGCAAACCTGTTGTGAGTCACTGATTGAATCATTCATACAGAGAAAATAGGCTGATTGAATCATTCATTGCTCAAAGAATCATTCTTTTTTGGTCGAACAGCATAAACTGTCCACAAAATATGCCAGCGGCCCAGCATTCATCTGTGTCCTGTGGACAAACCAGGCACTTAATGGCCAATTATATGAGCTCTGTGTCCTGAGCTGTAGCCTGTAATTCATATATGCGTAAAGAAAGCGAGGCTTTGTGTCCAACTCCAGTGGGCACAAAGCCACTGTTCAATCAGCCCTAACTAGGTGAATACCTTGGAACTGGTAGGGTTAGGGGTAGGTACCTAAATACTTAGTAAAGGTAACTAGCTCATACTTTGGTTCATAAACCACACAGTACACGCACACCTTTTTCACACGAAAAATTGTCAAAAGGTACCCACCTTTTCCTAATTTCTAGGCTATACCATATACAAAACTAAATCATAAACAAACATTTGCATGACCTCTGCATGTCCCAAATATCACTGTCGCATCGGCGCCGCTTTATTCCACATCATGCTTTATACAAAATAATACCTAATGCAAAATCAAAATAAATTTCTATTCGCTTAAAAAAGTGAAACGTAAAGTCATTAATACTTTTGGTACTTGGAATTTGCAATTATAATAAATACAATAAATATAATTTTATAATCAAAATAAACAACACGCGTGTCCAATTGGCTCACATTCACATTCACATTCGGAAATACATTCGCGGACTATTTGGATTGGCTTCAAAATTGGCACACAGATAGATCACGACCTAGTGATCATTCTGGTAAAATTTTAGAGTCGCACATTTAAAATAGAAGGAGTTAGAGCAGGTCATATGTTTAAGGTCAAACAGCAGACTATTCTGATGTGCATGAAAATTGGCACACAGGTAGAGCATGACCTTCCTATCACGCTCATAAAATCTTAGAGTCGCACATTCAAAATCAAAGGAGTTAGACAAAGGAGTCGACACTTC
Source organism: Chirona hameri (assembly GCA_036785665.1). Lineage (NCBI taxonomy): Eukaryota > Metazoa > Arthropoda > Thecostraca > Balanomorpha > Balanidae > Chirona > Chirona hameri. The sequence continues at coordinate 87,752 of JAXIVJ010001277.1, read as the reverse complement.
CCTTTAATGTTGAGTGATTGAATCATGATTGAATCATTCATTATGGTAATGTTGAGTGATTGAATCATGATTGAATCATTCATTATGGTAATGTTGAGTGATTGAATCATGATTGAATCATTCATTATGGTCCGTGAATCACTGTGAATCGACTCATGACAAATATGAATCATTGACAAGTCTGGGCCTCCATGGCAGTGCTCGCACTTTCAGACGGTACGGTACATCATATATGCGCCTTATTCCTTCGCCAAAAAGTCAAATATCTTCGGCTGGGGAGTCTTTTCAGCCAAGAAAAGTTGCAGATAAGGATTTCTCAACACGGGCTACAAAACTGCTATTTCAGTTCAAAACCCATGTTGAAGGTGAACTATTTCCTTTAAAGGAAATAGTTCACCTTCAACATTAGTTTTAAACTGAGATAGCTGTTTTGTAGCCCATGTTGGGAAACCCCTATCTGCAAGTTTCCTTGACTGAAAAAGACTCTCCAGCCGAAGATATTTGACTTTTTGGCGAAGGAATTCGGCGCATATATGATATACCGTACCGTCTGAAAGTGCCAGCACTGCCATGGAGCATGCGCAGACCAATAACGCACACCATAACATTAATGATTTACGACCTTCTGTCCTGAATTGGCGCGATGTAGGACCATTTTTGAAAATAAAAAAAGAAACTGTATTCAAAAATATAATAAAATCGTGTTCTGAAAAAATTCCGAAGGTGAACTATTTCCTTTAAGGGATACATATCCTATCAAAATTAACGTAGACATAAAGTGTATTTTTTTGTGTGGGGGGCGGGGAGCGATTTAGGTACTTAAGAAATGATGTGCCTACTAAGCTTCTTATCAGCCTACGTGCATATCTTTTTTATCAAGCAAATCTCGCCGCTACGAATTTATTGGGCAATTCGGGGGGGGGGGAGGAGCGTCGTAGCGTCAGTGCGAGAAGTCGTTGAGCGGGTGAGGGGGGGGGGGGTAAGGTGTGGATAAATGTCTCCTAAACTGAGGGGACAATCCTCCCAGCCCTGGGGCGTCGCCACCGGGGTGGGGGGTGGGGGGGGGGGGGGGGGGGGGGGGCTGGGGCGTCCCCCAGGATCACTCCGGCCGGAGTCCGTCTCTCACAAATTCGCATAATTTAACATTATCCCTAAGGGGCTGCCCTCCCCCCAAAGCCCCTGGCTGGCGCCTCGCTAAAAAAAATTGTAGCGACCCCACTGCACCAGCCTGACGAATGGGAGACAGTGTCCCCTCCGTCCCCTCCTACAGCGACGCCCTTGCCTATGATATACAGTATATTCACCGCTATATATGCGGCACTCACACTCTGACATGCCGGTGAAGCTGTGCAGCGACGGCAGCGGCAGGCGCCAGGAGGCCGACGGCGCCGGCTGTAGTTGGTAGTTGCGCGGCGGTAGCGGCTGGCCCGCCTCCACCGCCTGCTGGTACTCAGAGCTGGCCAGCGCCGCCGGCAGCAGCAGCAGCAGCAGCAGCAGCAGCGTCCGCAGCGGGGACGGAGGCGGCATGGCCGGACAGCGGCGGGCACGGCCGGAGTCTGGTCTGTCTGAGGGGACCACCAGAAGCGGCGGCGGCACTGCCGACCGCGCGACCACGGCAACACCCATAAACAAACACCTCCGCACTCCGCAGGCCTGCATAGTGGCCAGGACAACTGCATGGCACTTGAGCGTAACAGTAATACCGTGTCGAATATCGATGGTCTGGTTCATAGGCGTACCCAGGGGGCGGGGGGGGGGGGGGGGGGGGGGGGGTGGGGCAAACGGGTCAATTGTCCCCCTGAAGGTCCGTACGTGCCCCCTTTGGTCGAAACATTTTTTTTTGGGGGGGAGCAAAAAATGTTGAAAATATGCCCTTCTAGTGGGCCAAATCCGGGGATTTTGTTGTTGTTGTTGGTGGGGGTACCTTATGCCTCCCTGATAAAAATTCCCCCTGGAGTGAATCCTGGGTACGCTACTGGTCTGATTCGAAGCAGGAAAGTAACAATGCGGGAGAGTTGGAGAGTTGTGACTCAGTGGCGGATCCAGAGGGGGGGGGGGGGGGGGGCGTAGGGGCTGAAGCCCCCTGCCTTAGAAAACGGCGCCCTTTTTGTATAGGATTTGCCGGCGCCGAAGGCGCCGTAGCGTTTTCGGGAGGCCGCCAGGGCGCCCTTGCGTCTACCAAAAGCATCGTAGCACTCTTGGAAGGCACCCTGGCACCCTCAGAAGACATCTTGCCGCCCTCACAACGCATTATGCCGGCCTACGTAGATCCGCAGTCGGACCTTCCGATCATGTCACGAGACTTTCAAAAGGGTTTAAAGGAAATAGTTCACCTTCAACATGGGGTTTTAACTGAAATAGCAGTTTTGTAGCCCGTGTTGAGAAATCCCTATCTGCAACTGTTCTTGTCTGCAAAGACTCTCCAGCCGAAGATATTTGACTTTTTGGCGAAGAAATGCGGCGCATATATGATATACCGTACCGTCTGAGAGTGCCAGCACTGCATGGAGCATGCGCAGACCAATAACGCACACCATAAACTTAAAAATTTACGACATTTTGTCCTGAATTGGCGCGATGTAGGACCATTTTTGAAAAGAAAAAAGAAACTGTATTAAAAAATATAATAAAATCCTGTTCTGATAAATTTTCCGAAGGTGAACTATTTCCTTTAAAGGAAATAGTTCACCTTCAACATGGGATTTTGAACTGAAATAGCAGTTTTGTAGCCCGTGTTGAGAAATCCTTATCTGCAACTTTTCTTGACTGAAAAGACCCTCCAGCCGAAGATATTTGACTTTTTGGCGAAGGAATGCTATTAAAATAAATGTTATTTTCGTGATCAGCGTGCCCCAATTGACCTGTAACCAGATTTTGGAGCGAATCGCTACTCGATGCTGAATTCGAATCCGAACCCGACGCTAACTTCACGGACATACGGCATGGTCCAGAGGGGCGCCAATATGTAAATTAAACGGGTAAAATATGCCTCTTCAAGGAAATAGTTCACCTTCGGAAAAAAATCAGAACACGATTTTATTATATTGTTTAATACAGTTTCTTTTTTCTTTTCAAAAATGGTCCTACATCGCGCCAATTCAGGACAGAAGGTCGTAAATTATTAATGTTATGGTGTGCGTTGTTGGTCTGCGCATGCTCAGACCAGTGCTGGCACTCTCAGACGGTACGGTATATCATATATGCGCCATATATGATATACCGTACCGTCTGAGAGTGCCAGCACTGGTCTGAGCATGCGCAGACCAACAACGCACACCATAACATTAATAATTTACGACCTTCTGTCCTGAATTGGCGCGATGTAGGACCATTTTTGAAAAGAAAAAAGAAACTGTATTAAACAACATAATAAAATCGTGTTCTGATTTTTTTCCGAAGGTGAACTATTTCCTTGAAGAGGCATATTTTACCCGTTTAATTTACATATTGGCGCCCCTCTGGACCATGCCGCATGTCCGTGAAGTTAGCGTCGGGTTCGGATTCGAATTCAGCATCGAGTAGCGATTCGCTCCAAAATCTGGTTACAGGTCAATTGGGGCACGTTGATCACGAAAATAACATTTATTTTGACATTCAAGGTCATCTTCAAGGTCATTTTCAAGGTTAAAGGACGGGGCGCCTCAAAACGCCCTTAACGGCTGTTCCAATTGCAAACACAATGGTCTCAGTCGATTCCTCAGGTCCATATCTAACCTCCGCATTAGAAACCTCACGCGTTCCTCATATCCTTGAGACCATAAAAGGTTCTCAAAGGACGGGGCGCCTCAAAACGCCTTTAAGGGTTGCTCCAATTGCAAAAATAATGGTCTCAATCGATTTCCCGGGTCCATATCTAACCTCTGCATTAGAAACCTCACGCGTGCCTCATATCCTTGAGACCATAAAAGGTTCTCAAAGGACGGGGCGCCTCAAAACGCCCTTAACGGCTCTTCCAATTGCAAAAACAATGGTCTCAGTCGATTCTTCAGGTCCATATCTAACCTCCGCATTAGAAATCTCAGGCGTGCCTCATATCCTTGAGACCATAAAAGGTTCTCAAAGGACGGGGCGCCTCAAAACGCCTTTAAAGGTTGCTCCAATTGCAAAAAATGGTCTCAATCGATTCCTCGGGTCCATATCTAACCTCCGCATTGGCAACTTCACGCGTGCCTTATATCCTTGAGACCATAAAAGGTTCTCAAAGGACGGGGCGCCTCAAAACGCCCTTAACGGCTGTTCCAATTGAAAAAGTAATGGTCTCAATCGATTCCCCGGGTCCATATCTAACCTCCTCATTAGAAATCTCATGCGTTCCTCATATCCTTGAGACCATAAATGGTTCTCAAAGGACGGGGCGCCTCAAAACGCCCTTAACGGCTGTTCCAATTGCAAAAACAATGGTCTCAGTCGATTTCTCAGGTCCATATCTAACCTCCGCATTAGAAACCTCACGCGTACCTCATATCCTTGAGACCATAAAAGGTTCTCAAAGGACGGTGCGCCTCAAAACGCCTTTAAGGGTTGCTCCAATTGCAAAAATAATGGTCTCAATCGATTCCCCGGTTCCATATCTAACCTCCGCATGAGAAACCTCACGCGTGCCTCATATCTTTGAGACCATAAAAGGTTCTCAAAGGACGGGGCGCCTCAAAACGCCCTTAACGGCTCTTCTAATTGCAAAAACAATGGTCTCAGTCGATTCCTCAGGTCCATATCTAACCTCCGCATTAGAAATCTTACGCGTGCCTCATATCCTTGAGACCATAAAAGGTTCTCAAAGGACGGGGCGCCTCAAAACGCCTTTAAGGGTTGCTCCAATTGGAAAAATAATGGTCTCAATCGATTCCCCGGGTCCATATCTAACCTCCGCATTGGCAACCTCACGCGTGCCTCATATCCTTGAGACCATAAAAAGTTCTCAAAGGACGGGGCGCCTCAAAACGCCCTTAACGGCTCTTCCAATTGCAAAAACAATGGTCTCAGTCGATTTCTCAGGTCCATATCTAACCTCTGCATTAGAAATATCACGGGTGCCTCATATCCTTGAGACCATAAAAGGTTCTCAAAGGACGGGGCGCCTCAAAACGCCTTTAAGGGTTGTTCAAATTGCAAAAATAATGGTCTCAGTCGATTTCTCAGGTCCATATCTAATCTCCGCATTAGAAACCTCACGCGTTCCTCATATCCTTGAGACCATAAAAGGTTCTCAAAGGACGGGGCGCCTCAAAACGCCTTTAAGAGTTGCTCCAATTGCAAAAATAATGGTCTCAATCGATTCCCCGGGTCCATATCTAACCTCCGCATTAGAAACCTCACGCGTGCCTCATATCCTTGAGATCATAAAAGGTTCTCAAAGGACCAACAGCCTCAAAGCCTCAAAACGCCTTTAAGGGTTGCTCTAATTGCAAAAATAATGGTCTCAATCGATTCCCCGGGTCCATATCTAACCTCCGCATTAGAAACCTCACGCGTTCCTCATATCCTTGAGACCATAAAAGGTTCTCAAAGGACGGGGCGCCTCAAAACGCCCTTAACGGCTCTTCCAATTGCAAAAACAATGGTCTCAGTCGATTCCGTAGGTCCATATCTAACCTCCGCATTAGAAATCTCACGCGTTCCTCATATCCTTGAGACCATAAAAGGTTCTCAAAGGACGGGGCGCCTCAAAACGCCTTTAAGGGTTGCTCCAATTGTAAAAATAATGGTCTCAATCGATTCCCCGGGTCCATATCTAACCTCCGCATTGGCAACCTCACGCGTGCCTCATATCCTTGAGACCATAAAAGGTTCTCAAAGGACGGGGCGCCTCAAAACGCCTTTAAGGGTTGCTCCAATTGCAAAAATAATGGTCTCAATCGATTCCCCGGGTCCATATCTAACCTCCGCATTAGAAACCTCACGCGTGCCTCATATCCTTGAGACCATAAAAGGTTCTCAAAGGACGGGGCGCCTCAAAACGCCCTTAACGGCTCTTTCAATTGCAAAAACAATGGTCTCAGTCGATTCCTCAGGTCCATATCTAACCTCCGCATTAGAAATCTCACGCGTGCCTCATACCCTTGAGACCATAAAAGGTTCTCAAAGGACGGGGCGCCTCAAAACGCCTTTAAGGGTTGCTCCAATTGCAAAAAATAATGGTCTCAATCGATTCCCCGGGTCCATATCTAACCTCCGCATTAGAAACCTCACGCGTGCCTTATATCCTTGAGACCATAAAAGGTTCTCAAAGGACGGGGCGCCTCACAACGCCCTTAACAGCTGTTCCAATTGCAAAAACAATGGTCTCAGTCGATTCCTCAGGTCCATATCTAACCTCTGCATTAGAAACCTCACGGGTTCCTCTTATCCTTGAGACCATAAAAGGTTCTCAAAGGTTAGATATGGACTAATGCGGAGGTCAGATATGGACCCGAGGAATCGACTGAGACCATTGTTTTTGCAATTGGAACAGCCGTTAAGGGCGTTTTGAGGCGCCCCGTCCTTTGAGAACCATTTTTGGTCTCAAAGATATAAGGCACGCGTGAGGTTGGCAATGCGGAGGTTAGATATGGATCCGGGGAATCGATTGAGACCATTATTTTTGCAATTGGAGCAACTCTTAAAGGCGTTTTGAGGCGCCCCGTCTTTTGAGAACCTTTTATGGTCTCAAGGATATTTTGCACGCGTGAGGTTTCTAATGCGGAGGTTAGATATGGACCTGAGGAATCGACTGAGACCATTGTTTTTGCAATTGGAACAGCCGTTAAGGGCGTTCTGAGGCGCCCCGTCCTTTGAGAACCATTTATGGTCTCAAGGATATGAGGCACGCGTGAGATTTCTAATGCGGAGGTTATATGGACCTGAGGAATCGACTGACACCATTGTTTTTGCAATTGGAACAGCCGTTAAGGGCGTTTTGAGGCGCCCCGTCCTTTGAGAACCTTTTATGGTCTCAAGGATATAAGGCACGCGTGAAGTTGCCAATGCGGAGGTTAGATATGGACCCGGGGAATCGATTGAGACCATTATTTTTGTAATTGGAGCAACCCTTAAAGGCGTTTTGAGGCGCTCCGTCCTTTGAGAACCTTTTATAGTCTCAAAGATATGAGGCACGCGTGAGGTTTCTAATGCGGAGGTTAGATATGGACCTGAGGAATCGACTGAGACCATTACTTTTGCAATTGGAACAGCCGTTAAGGGCGTTTTGAGGCGCCCCGTCCTTTGAGAACCTTTTATGGTCTCAAGGATATAAGGCACGCGTGAGGTTGCCAATGCAGAGGTTAGATATGGACCCGGGGAATCGATTGAGACCAGTATTTTTGCAATTGGAGCAACCCTTAAAGGCGTTTTGAGGCGCCCCGTCCTTTGAGAACCTTTTATGGTCTCAAGGATATGAGGCACGCGTGATATTTCTAATGCAGAGGTTAGATATGGACCTGAGAAATCGACTGAGACCATTGTTTTTGCAATTGGAACAGCCGTTAAGGGCGTTTTGAGGCGCCCCGTCCTTTGATAACCTTTTATGGTCTCAAGGATATGAAACACGAGTGAGGTTTCTGATGCGGAGGTTAGATATGGACCCGGGAAATCGATTGAGACCATTATTTTTGCAATTGGAGCAACCCTTAAAGGCGTTTTGAGGCGCCCGTCCTTTGAGAACCTTTTATGGTCTCAAGGATATGAGGCACGCGTGAGGTTTCTAATGCGGAGGTTAGATATGGACCTGAGGAATCGACTGAGACCATTGTGTTTGCAATTGGAACAGCCGTTAAGGGCGTTTTGAGGCGCCCCGTCCTTTGACCTTGAAAATGACCTTGAAGATGACCTAGAATGTCAAAATAAATTTTATTTTCGTGATCAGCGTGCCCCAATTGACCTGTAACCAGATTTTGGAGCGAATCGCTACTCGACGCTGAATTCGAATCCGAATCCGACGCTAACTTCACGGACATCCATGCCGCCCCCGTCACCGAGGAAATATGCCGCCCTCAGGCCTGAAGCCCCCTGCCTTAGAAAATCCTGGATCCACCACTGTTGTGACTTGTGGGAGTGTTGCAAGCTGAAAGCGCTGAGCTATAGGCTCACTGGCGGATCCAGGGGGCATCAGGGGCAAATCCCCCCGCAGGAATCGGGGGGGGGGAGCATTCAATACAAGTATGCCCCCCCGCCTGCGCGTTCCCAATTTATCATAAAATGGTAAAAATTGTCTTTGCAGCAGTCAAAATCCAGCTATACACAGTCAAAAAACGGAAAATTTCGCGCCGCTTCGTGACATGACAGGAAAATTAATTCCAGTAAGTGTCTGGCAGAGGCTCTCCTTGACGGTAATTGCTGGCAATGGCGGATCTGCTGGCAATGGCGGATTGCTGGGCATCAGGGGAAAATACCCCCGTCCCACAGGAATCTGGGAGAGGCATTCAACAGAAGTATGCCCCCGCGCGTTCCCTGCACTGAACGTGAAAAACAATGGTCTTTGGAGAAAGCTTCATGAAAATGGAAGTTTTTCTCGAGTGATTTAATTTGAAGTTTATTTACCCCTTTAGTTTTTTTTTTGGACAAAATTTGAAGTTTTTTATCCCTTTCCTTCAATGATAGACAAAACAGCGCACCTGATGCAATTCAAGCAGCCCCCGGTGACACCCCGCGCTCCGCTAGGGGTGGGGCAGAATCTGCCCCCTCTCGGTTTTCGAAATCACTTTAAAACTATGATAGATATCAACGTCAAACTATCAGTACCTTATGGGGCATGAATTATACGTCTTCTGACCAAATTCCGATGAAATTGATGTGGTGTTTTGGGAGATAATAACGTTTTAATGACGCCATGTCATGCCATTTTTGGTGGAAAAACAATAAATGTTTAAACAATCATAGAAAATAGAGTTATAAAGCCAATTGCAAATAAAAACGGGAAAGTAAAGGAAATAACATTCTCTTCAAAATGGCTTTCTCGGATTTTAAAATTATTGTTTTTTTTTACCCCGAAAAATGAAAGACATTTTTTTTTGGAACAAAAATCCACAAAATCAATTTGTGATTTTTTAAAAGCTCGAACAACAAAATAAGATGACCGGCCCAATTCCGAGGAGAAAAATGGGGGGTACTTTTTTGCCACAAAAAGATGCCCCCCCCCACGGAGAGAGGCTGGATCCGCCAGTGTATATGCTATGCTCAATACAATACAATACAATACTATGCTGTCGGCAATTCGGGAAGGTATCACGTCACCATATTCATTTTATAAAAAGTACACGTGCACGTTGCAATGATGTTGATGTGTTCTACTGCTGGATGTTGATTCAGTCATGAAACTAGAAAATTACATGAAACTAGAAAATTACATTTCGCTGCACGAATGCATGTTTGCCTTGGCTGGAAAGATAAACAGAAAGGATATCATAATGTGGCAGCATATGGAAGCTAAGGCAGTCTTGGCGCATCAAAGACGCATAGTAATTGGAGCCTAATCAAGTCCAAACAAAATCCGCTCTGAGCCCGCTGAGGCTATGCGCCCTAAACCAAGACCTCCAAACAAAATCGAACGCGCACCGCGCACCTAAACATTCGAAAATAATTGTTAGCCGAACCCCCTTCAATATACCCAAGGCCCTATCCTATAACCCTGTTGTTAGCTACCTACTGGTGATACTTACGTCGGCAACGCAGTAAGAATAAGTTAATTTCTATTTTGCGTCGATATAAATCATATTGATAAAGCTGCATAGAGTTGTGAGATTGAGGTTAACCGTGGCAAACAAGTTTTTCGCATTCATTCATTTGGTTCGTTTGCTTCTTTCCTGTGTTTGTTTTGACTGTCTAGCCCCAATATTCATTAAATAAGTTCAATATCAATATTTCTATGTAGCACAATGGTCCTGACTCCTGAGTGATTATATATATATATATATATATATATATATATATATATATATATATATATATATATATATATATATATATATATATATATATATATATATATATATATATATATATATATATATATATATATATATATATATATATATATATATATATATATATATATATATATATATATATATATATATATATATATATATATATATATATATATTTATCCTAAGTAACTGTTTGTTATTTTTTGCTCCATCATTGTAAGAACATGTCTCATTGTGCTCATTTGGGTAACAGTGGGGCTGATGTCACCGTCGCGGCCAGGCAGTAAAATCAAGGTTCAAGGTTACTATCACCATTGTTGGTCTGGAGTCATAGGGAAGCTATGGGTTTGTTCCATTGGCTCCTCTAACCTCCTCAAAGCTCCTCCAAATTAAAATTATCGTTCCCGTGGCTCATCCAAACTCCTCTAAGCTCCTCCAAGCTTGCCTCAAACCTCCTCCGAACTCCTCCAAAATGAAAGGTGGTTTTTCAGAGGAGGCTATGGTAGACATTAGTGGCATAGTTCATTCATTTGTAATTCCGACGCCAGATTTGTTGTTACACATAAGAGAAAGAGAGTGAGGACTGAATGTGAAGTTGAAGTGGTGCAAATCATATTTTTTCCTCTCATTTTCCCCATGGGTACTTACAAATTGGGTATCAAAATTTAAAAAAATTGGATATTTCATATTTGTTGTGGATCGGGGCATCAGCACTGTCTACTTGACATGCTCACAAACAGCTGATACCCCATCCATCCAAAATTGTTCCTGTGGCAACACAAATCAGTGCTCCTCTAACCTCCTCTAAACTAATCTCATCTTTTTTTTGGAGGAGCCACTGGAACAGACCCTATATGACGTCACTTGATTCTGGCTACGAGCGAATCTTAGGTCGACCCGATCAGGCTTAATAGCTATGAGCGAATCTTAGGCCGACCCGATCAGACCTAATGGCTGAGTGGTAGGTTTCGTCCCCCGATCAGAATTAATGGCTACAAGCTGTAGGCCAACCCGATCAGACTTAAATCTCTAAATTCTGCCTCCCAACAGGAATTGCGCGATCAGGTGGTGAGGTCAGGGTCTGTGCAACAAGCTCTGCTTAGTGCAGGTCCTGACCTCAGAAATCCATCCATATGAAACATTCAGAGTAAATTTATATATTACAAAAATGGCAGGGTTAGATTAGGTTAGTTTCATTAATTCAGATCAGTTCGGCCTACCACTTGTAGCTATTACATCGGGCAGCCTAAGATTCGCTTGTAGCCAGATCTGGTGATGTATAAAGCTTCCCTATGACTCCAGACCAACAAAAGTGATAGTAACATTGAACCTTGATTTTATTGCCCGGCCGCGACAGTGACGCCATCCCCACTGTTACCATCATTTGCATGCCATGTGATGTTGATGATGTGAACTTTTTCAATGGTAGGCAAGTGAAGGTAGGGTAAAATGCTGTAACCCCAGACAATTCATAACCTCAGACTTGTCATGCTATCAGAGTGTAAACAATACAGATGCACTAAAACAGTGTGTTGGTGTTGTCTGCACTCTGATAGCATGAAAAGTCTGAGGTTAGGACATGTCTGAAGATTGGATTTCTACCCTAAATAGGGTCGGTAAAAGTTCAATCTCTGGTCACATCAAATACCTTTCATTCTATTGCACTATTGGGTCATACTGACCATAAACCCACAGCATTTTAGATGTTACAAAACTTAACTATTAGGTCACTATGCATCTTCCAAGACACTATTCGGTATTCTGTACCTGTTATGTTATTTAGAATGTATCTTATCTAACAATGTTGAAACACAAATATTTCCGGAAGATGTCACGACTGATCGTCCACCATGATCATCACCATATCTACAGAGCTTGAACAAGTGGCGGGCGGTGCAGCCAGCTTGATGACGTCATTGGGAGGGTATACTTAATGGCGTAGGCCTGGCTAACCTAACCTAATCTAACCTAACCCCACCATTAAGTCTGATCGGGACGAAACCCACGGCTCGTAGCCATTATGTCTGATCGAGTAGTAAACAGGCCTACACCATTAAGTATACTCTCCCAATGCCATCATCAAGTTGGTAGCACCACCCACCACACTACCTACAGTGTTGTGTACGGAAGTGTGACGCCTGCCCTACCAATACTAACGGAAGCGGCGACATATTAATTATTGAAGTTAGAATTAGTTATAGTGCAAAATGTTTTGGGTAAGACATCCATAGTTACTACATGTGATATTTGCTATCGATTGATAGGTATATTATAGGGATTAACTAATAACTAATGGTGGGTTTATGGTCAAAATCCCCCACCATTGCATACTTTTTATGCTATTGGTGGTGTAGATGATACCAATGCTTCAAAACACTGATACACTGGCAATGCCAATAGCATGAGAAGTTGGGCATTATGACATGTCCGGTGTTATGGTGGGTTACCACTTACCAGTTCATGCTCCAGAATGCTGTGGGCATGCTATGGGCTGGTCAATCCTAGGTGCTGAATGCTCCATTTTAAGTCAATGAAAGGCAGCAGCCACTGACCAGTCACTGACTCACTGGACCAACTTAGCTTTCAAGCTTGTCTAGGTCATCCTCGAGTCACATGTATTGCACACTTCCTGTTTGTTGTCCTTTTTGCAACAGCTGCTGCAATTTTCACTCCAGTAATTCAGCTGCTGCGCCCAGACTCCCTTTTATGGACTGATGTCTTCTCAACCCCCCTCAAACCAGAGCTGTGACACCGATGCACACTTGCTACAATTCTGGATACTTTTGGATTCATACTATTAAATACAAAACAGTTTTGAAAGGCAATCTGGTTTAACTAGTGCCATTAAAATAAGACTAATGTCATATGCACTCTATTTCCGATAACCTGCATTTAAACCCTCCAGTGTCCTGCAGGCAATATGTGCCAGTTTTCCCAGCAGTGTCGCTCACGTCTCTGCTTTCTCCGTAGCAGCACGCCACCATGAGTCAGAACTACAAGCCGGGCGCATACGGCCGGAACTACAGCTACAACTACTCCTCCGGCCCTGCGCGGCGGCCGGACGCGCAGCCGCCGCCGCCCGGCGCCCAGAAGAGCAAACATGGCTACAGCACCATGTCGTCCATCGCCAGCGGCGCACTGGCCACCTACAACTTCAACGCGCCCAAACGCAAAGTCCGCACGGAGGAGGAGTGAGTGCTGGGGGGGGGGGGGGGGGGGCGACCACGGGGCTGTGAGAGGTTGTAGGAGCTTGACGGGTGGGATAGCAAGTTGCAGTGTTTGGATGCGTATTTAGAGGTTGCTGTGATGGAACCAGGATGTTAACTACAGCTCAATGTTGCGAGCGATTAGCTGTCCGGGAGTTATATTTACGGGCGGGATTTTTGTTCCGTAACACGAAGCAGCATGGGTGATTCTTTCGTTACGTCGTATGACTTGTCCCACAAACACACACACTGTTCCTAACTTGTCCCCTACCACACTGTTCGGTTCCACACAAGTACTCTTCCGCGTCTTACCTCACTCTTACTTTACTCTCACTCACTGACTCAAACAATTTAGTCCCTTTCCGAGCCCCACACTACCCGAGTCGTTCTCCCATTTGTCTACCAAGCCGCATGAAGCCCAGACTACACTATGCGTGATAGTACGCAAAGTACGCACGGTTTTTGCAAGTTTGCGTCTTTTGCGTAGTCTAAAAATGTTCAGCTGATAGCAAATGCATTGACTGAGCTACACTGGAACAGTACGTAAAGACCGCATGAAATATCACGCAAACTTGCAAAAGACGCAGCACGGAAGTACGCAACTCTGCAAAAGACGCAGCACTGAAGTACGCAACTCTGCAAAAGACGCAAGTACGCAAGTACGCAAGTACGCAAAAAAAGTTCAGAGTTTTGAACTTTTTTCCGGTTTTTGCAAGATTGCGTAGTCTGAGACAGTTGTGGCGCATCGCCGGCAATCTGTATTGTCAATAACTCTTGATAGAATATAGATAGAGACGCGCGAATGGCACCAATGTGTTTGTCTCGTCCAGATGCATCGCCCCAAATGCAACATGACATACCTGGGTCACCAAATGACATTGACCCGAGGTCAAATTTTGAAGTTGACCTAACCAGGACACCATTAATATTTTTCGAAGCGCATTGAGGAGACAAACAGGATGGTGTCAAAATTATTGCTCTATGTTTAACCGATACAAAGTTTTTCACGATTTTGTGTTAAAGAAAATGCGATCGTAACCTCTGGAGCCTAAATGATAGAGTATTGACCCACGTGAGATCCCCGACTTTTTTTAAGCCTGAGTACTCAAGCACTGAGGCGTATTCATCAAAAGGATCAGTCGCATTACCATTTCAACACTATACTACGCAAATCCCGGACGGTGTCAAAAAACGTTACGCAAAAGACGCAAACTTGCAAAAACCGTGCGTACTTTCTGGAACGATCACGCATAGTGGAGCCTGTGCTTTACTGTCGCCCTACCCTGTCCCTCTCCTGAGTCATTCCGCTGACACCCCGCGCTGCGCATCGGCAGGTATTTCGACTCGGACGAGGAGCGCGAGGAGGTGGAGCAGAGCGGCATGGCCTACATCCCGGCGCCGGGTAGTCCCACCGCCGCCGAGAGGAGCCGGCCGGCGGCGGCCGCGGCCGACTCGGACTCGGAGGAGGACCCGCTCGACGCCTTCATGGCCGCCATCGAGACGCAGGTGGGCACCTCCGGACGGATCGCAGGCTTATTTGAATAACTTGAAGTGAAAATGTGATCTTGTAAGTGTGCAAATGAAGGCTTACGGCCGGCTTGTAGGCTTGGATAACTTTACATTAACATTTGATGCTTGTTCATTTATTTTTGAAAGCTTGCTTTATTGCACAGTCACTTTGTACGGTCTTTGCGATATTATGTGTCAACCTGCCGTGGCTCTCAGTCTGCTGACCGCGCCTGCCTCTGCCCTCAGACTGGGAAAGGCAAAGGTGGAAAGGCCAGCGCCAAGAAGCCACCGGCGAAGGGAGTCCGAGACGACATCGAAGGAGAGGACGACCACGAATCGTTCTTCAGGTCAGTCCTCCGGGTAGCTTCAGCGCCAACACTGTGGCTGGCGTCAGTCGCGAAGGGTGTCCCTCCAACTGGCTGGAGCTACATTGCTACATGCTCGCCGTTAAACATGGGTCTGCCTAAACCTAGGGATAGCTTGAACACTATAATGTTATACTGGCTGGATTTGTATGTTCGAATAGAAGAGTCAGAATTGTCATCAATAAGGGTTTGTTTTCTCTCAAACAGCCTGCATACCTGGCGCGACACTTGAACTGTGTGAGCCCTGGCGGCTGCTAGCAGAAAGCAAAGCTGCTTTCATGTCTGTTGTTGTTGTTTTTTCCCTCCGTCGGCTCAGGGGCCGAACGTAGCCAAACGGCTCTGGAGGGCCCTGCCAGCGGCCGCCAGGGTCGCCACCACGCTGTCGCTCCGCAGTTGGTCCAGATCTGGTGATATGGTGCCCAGGAGACGAAGCCGGGTCCTCTTCAGCGCGGGGCACCTCCGCAGGATGTGCTCGGGGGTGTCCGCCTCCTCCCGACAGACGCGACACCAGCCCGCCTGGCAGTCCAACGAGCTGCACTAGCGGCAGTGACTGGAGGGGTTCCGGCCAATCCGGTGCAAATACTGGGCCGAGCCAGACCGGTGGCCTGCCCGGAGCTGGTGCACGTCAGCAGCCTCGGTGCGGCTCAGGCCGGTCACCGGCGGCGGCACGCGTGAGCCTATCAGGGCGCGGTACCAGCCCTGGGCCAATCCCTCACAGCGCGCGACCTCGCCGCTCTCGCGGCCGCACAGTGGACCGTCCGGACGTCCACCGGCACCTCTTCCTGGGGCAGCAGAGCAGCCTCCTTGGCCAGGGCATCGGTCCTCTCGTTGCCCGCCAGGTCGCAGTGGGAAGGAACCCACTGCAGGTGCACCCGCCGCCCCCGCGCCGCGACATCTAGCAAGGCGTGCCAGATGGCGGCCGCCAGGGGCGAGGACTGGGCGGGCGGCCCCATGCTCAGGGTCGCCAACGCCGACCGGCTGTGGGTGCATATCACCACCGGGTCTCCTGGGTCCTCGTCGAGATGTTCAGAGAGGAACTCGAGGGCTGCGTCGAGGGCGAACATCTCGGCCCTGAAGCTGGAGCATAGGGAGCCGGCAGGGACTCGCACCTCCGACTCGTCTCCCTCCGGCCGCACCACCAGCGCTCCAGCACCGCCGTTCAAAACGCCCCCCTCTGCTGACCCGTCAGTCCAAATTCATGTGGCGCACTGCGGAAGGGCCGAGAGGCGCTGGTTCGCCACTCTCCTCTTCTCTGCCGGGGACGCACCCGGACGCAGCACGCCAACGCTGAGGTCAAATGTAACGCCCTCAGCGCGAGTCCACGGCGGGGGGGGGGGGGGGGGGCGGGTCAGGGACCGCTCAAAAGGGCCCTCGACCCCCGCCGCACTCCAGGCCTCGCGGCCCACCGTCCTCCAGCCCACGGTGCTTTTTAGGCGGACCGGTGGTGACGCTTCTGCCACCGTCCGGAGGGGATCATCCTCCGGCAGGGCGTGGGCCTTGGCCAGGAGGCGCGCCGCCAGCACCGTGCGCCGCGCCGACATCGGTTCCAGCCCCGCCTCCGCAAGAACGGCGTGGGCTGTCGTCGACAGGGGGCAGCACGCGATCGTACGCGCAGCTGCGCGCATCTCCCGTTCGAGGATCTCGGCGTGCGACGGCGCCGCCGCGGGCAGCCACGCCGCCGCCGCGTGCTCCAACGCGCCACGGATGTATCCGCTCGCCACGATACGCAACTGTTTTTCGCCGAGGCCCCAACTGCGTCCCGTCAGCTTCCTGAGCTGGTGCAGCCTGGGGCGGGTGCGCAGGCGTAGCGAGCGGCAGTGGGGGCCAAAGTGGAGGAGACGATCCAGGGTAACGCCAAGCAGTTTCAGCTGCTCCCCGGACACCGCACCACCCCGCCCGCCACTCGGATGTCACACTGGGCGTCCTTGGCCCATTGGGACAGCACCAACAGCTGGGTCTTCTCACCCGCGACGTTCATCTTGTTCAGGTGTGCCCATCTGACCAGGACGTCCGCCGCTACCTGAGCCTTGCGCTTGGCCATCTCCAAGGTGTGACCCCCGCAAAGCACTGCCGTGTCATCAGCGTAGAGGAAGGCCGTCGTGCCCGGACCGGCCTGGAGCTCAGCGGAGAGCGGCGCCGCCCATAACACAAACAGGGTCGGTGCCAGGACACTACCCTGTGGTAGGCCCGCCCGGTAGATCCGCTCACCGCTCTTGGTGCCGTTGAGCTCCACGTAGGCTCTAATGTCGCGCAGAAACTGCCAGATCCAGGTAACGAAGTGCAGCGGGATGCCCAGCTCCAGAAGTCGCAGTCTAAGGAGACGATGGTCGACCGTATCGTACGCCCGCGCAAAGTCGAAGGCGACCAGGGCGTACTTTTGGGCAGTCGTGCCCTCCGGGGGTCCGCGCGTCGGGTCTTAGGTAGGTTCCAGCCGTCCTGGACAGTCTGGACGAGACGGCCGATACTGTCCTCTACCGACCTTGCGGAAGCCGACCTGCTCCGGCGGGATCAATCCCTTCTCGGACACGATGTGAGTCAGCCTGGCCAACACCATGCGCTCCATAAGCTTGGCGACGTGACTGGTGAGGGCGATGGGGCGGTAGCTGGCCACCTTCTTTTTATCCTTCCCCGCCTTGGGGATTGGAACGATGGCGGCTCGCCTCCACTCCTTGGGGACTTCCCCCGACCGCCAGGAGGCGTTGATGGTACGAAGAAGAGCCGCGCGGGCCCTGGGACCGGGGTGTCTGAGATGTTCGGTGCACACCCCGTCCGGGCCCGGCGCTTTCTGGAGGCTACAACGTTGTAGCTGTCGGCTTAGCTCGTCCTCGTTGAAGGGGGCACAACAACCCTGGCGCTCTTCGCCGCAATCGCGACACCGGCGGTGGGCGGGGTCCGCCAGCTTACGCTTGGCTGTCCGGTCCACCCCCGGCACGCGTACTTGCCGGGCGACATGCGCGTAGGTCTGGTTGAAGGCGTCGGCCTTGTCAAGGTCCGAGACGAGCAGCCGGCCGTCCTCCGCCACTATGGCCTCACCGGCCCTGTGGTCATCCGCCCCCTCCCATTTCTTCAGGAACCTGATAGTCCTGCCCAGGCTCGATGGCTTGTTCAGCTCCTCCTCCACGAATCTGCGGAAGTGTGCCTGGGAGGTGCTCCGCTCGAGTTCCGCAACACGCTACTTCGCAGCCACCCAGCGCTCTCTGCTGCCGGGGGCGTCTGCACGCAGCTGGCGGCGCGCCTCCCTCCGCTCCCTCACGGCCTTCCGCAGGGACGGGTCCAGCGCCCACGGCTTGGTGTCCTTTCTCGCGCCGCAGGGGACGTGAGCGACACTGGCTCGCCGAATGGCGTCGGTGAAGTGAGTGGCCAGCTCTTACGGGGACGACCGCGTAGGCTCTGCCTCCGGAAAGGCAGCCTCGCAGGCGTCCTGGAAAGCCAGCAAGTCAGCCTTGGCGAAAGACCATCTGGCCTTTCTCACTAACTGGACGCGGTGCTCCGTTCCACGGATCTCCAGCAGCATCGGCAGGTGGTCACTGCCAAGGTCCTGGCCGAGGCTCCACGACACCCTGGGGGCGAGGGCGGCGCTGCAGACGGCGAGGTCCGGGGCGGAGTGACCCCCGGAGCGGTAGCAGGTGTGGGCCGGTTCGCCACTGTTGAGTGAGCTCCAGCCAATCCGGTCCAGCCATGCCGCCAGCCGCTCCCCGACGTCATCCGCCGCATCGCACCCCGTGTCCCAGAGTGGGTGGTGGGCATTCAGGTTACCGATGATGATGGTTTGCGCGTCGTCTGGGAGTGTGTCTGGGTCGAAGTTGTCGTGACGCTCATCGGCCGCGCCCGGTCGGATGGGCGGCCGGTAGATGTTGAGGATGTCCAGGTGGGTTTTCCCGAGGACGCGGACTCCGCAAACCTCCGTGGAGTCGTCAGCGGGGGCCAGCCAGCGCTCTGTCAGGGAGACGAAGTGTAGACCCGCTCTCAGGTAGAGAGCGACGTCGCCCCCTTGACCGGCGCGCCGTTGCCGGCCCTGCCGCGGGAGCGCCTGGTAACCACAGGAGGCTGGAAACCCGCTATGCGGAACGGCGACTTGGCGAACTGGCACTCCTGAATAGCCAGGATATCCGCGTTCCCCGTGTGGAGCCAGCTCTGGAGTTCCGGTAACTTGGTCCGGAGCCCCTCAGCATTCAAGCAGAAAATCTGCAGGCGGCTACGCTCATCACAGTTGCGGTGGTAACGCCGGTTCTTGAGACGCCTCCGGTGTGCGCGGGCCTCCGGTCTGCGCCCCCGCCCCCGGCGCGAAGGGGAGGGGGCGCGCCAGGCGGACTACTCATTCAGCGGGCCGGGGCCGCGCTGCGAGCGCGGGCCCGGTCCGCAGGGAGGCATCCGCAGCCCCTGGGGCGAGTGATGAGATGAGATGATGGTGCAGAGCGACAGCGCGGAGGCGGCCGGGCGGCCGCTCCCAGGTGCCCCCTCGGAGAGGGCGCGATGTGGAGCCCGTTTGGCGTCTGGGCCACCTCTCCGGCGACCACGGAGGGCCGAAGCCCACGCCTCCCACCACGTGAAGGCGAGCTCCTCCAGCAGGCAAAAGCTTTCATGTCTCGCCGAGCTCTTTGGCCGTCCTATTAATCAGGATTAATAGCACGCTCTGGTTGATTGGCTTTCATGCCACTTAACACCACCTTTGATTTCGGTGCGTGAAGTGCTCCTTATTCTGAGTATGACTTGTGTAAACCTGTCAGGTAAAACATGGGGTCAATTTCGGTATCCGTAGCTTTCCTTATTCTGCCAACATTGGCACCACCTGTCAGGTATACGTAGTCGGTTTTGGTGCACGTGGCGCCACCTATTATGACGTATGTGGCGTCACCTGTCAGGTACATGGAGGAGAACCCGAACGCGGGCACCAATAACGATGAGTCGGACCAGGAAATGGAGTACGACGCCGAGGGCAACCCCGTTGTGCCCGTCAAGTCCAAGGTACGAGGAACATCACCGCATTGATATTGTTTGTGTGGTATTTGGGTGCTGTCCAATAGTGTTTTTTTTTGCTCAGCAATTAATGACTTCCGTCACTTTGTATTTGTATGGCTTAATTGGGAGAGTAGTTTTTTTTTTCTCGAAGGAGTGTTTCGCTGAGCATGCCATCTATTTGATATTTTTGTTGTATTATTGTAAGACTCTATGCAAGGTACTGACTTCTGGGTTTAGCCTAGCTGTCCAGTTTGACGTGCTGTGCGCGGTGCGTGATTCCCCGATGTCAGTGATTTTCAGGTAATAATATAGCTGCTTCCATGCCTTCCTTTCGACCCTAATCTACCCACTACCCACTACCCAGTCTACCCCAGCCTCCCACCCAGCTGCCGGAGCAACAAGTCACACCACCCTGGTCTGTGGACCCGGTCCCGTGCTGATGGCACCGGGCCTGCCCCCCCCCCCCCCCCGGCTGTCTGGGGAGGTCTGCCACTACCGCTCTGGTCCAGGGAGGGACCCGGTCCTGTGCTGACGACATCACCCTCCCCCTATTCCCCACTCTCTCCGTCAGTACATCGACCCACTGGCTGCGATCGACCACAGCCAGCTCAAGTACGAGGGGTTTGTGAAAAACTTCTACATCGAGCCGGAGGACATCGCCGGGCTCTCCGTTCTCGAGATCGAGCAGCTGAGGAACAAGCTGGGCATCAAGGTAAGGCGATGTGAGGGGGCTGGGGTGGGGGGGGGGGGGGGGTGGGGGTGGGTGGGTGGGGTGGGGGCTGGGTAGGTGCGTGTCATGGTCTGGAGAGCAGCGCTGGCTAGGCCATGGTATGGGGAGAGAGAGAAGGGTAGCAGATGATGGTGTGCTACGCGGCTCGGATAGGGCCACCCGGGTGACAAGCGACACAGCTTCGCGTGCTGAAGGAACGTGAAAGACGCACTCCTGGGCCCGGTGATCCCGATGAAGACTGCCGCCAGACGCGAGTGGAAGGCTGGCGCTGAGGCAATAGTGGTGTTAATTACTGAGCGTGCGTGAAGAGCCCGCGAGTTTTCTCAACTTACGAGACAAATTTACATTCAACCCTGGCCGACACGGCCGGATCAGGCCCGGCCATGCAGACGCTTCTCGGAAGACATGTCGTTGGAACTACTCAACTGATTGTAGTTGGGACTTGGGTCTCTGCCATTCGATAGCATCATCAAATCAATTTTACTCTTCGCATGTTGCATTCTGATACGGGTGGTACCATAGCGCGTGCTGCGCGCGCGAACATGAGGCACGCCAAACCCCCGTTTCTCTTGCATTGAAATATATATTGGAGTGCATAGCGCATAGAGCGTCGTATTCACATATTCTCTGAGTGCATAGTGCTCCTCCTTTTCTGAACGGCGTCATTATATTTTATCGCTAGCGAGGTCATTTGCTTTCTCTCAGAAGCAGCAGAGCGCGTGTATGAGATGCACTCCTTGCTGTCCCATATCCAGTGTGGCGTTCGACGTCATGAGGAGGCCCAGATGGGGGGGGGGGGGGGGGGGGGGCGCGCGGCACGGAGAGGCACGTGGTGGTGGTGGAGTGGCTGCCCCGCTGGGCCGTGAGCTGTGGTTCACCCGCGCTATCGCCGTGTGTAGTCCGTCTGTCTGTCTGTCTGTCTGTCCGTCCGTCTGTCTGTCTGTCTGTCCGCGCCTTGCCGTGTTTCCCGGGCTTGGCGGGGGTGAGATTGGGCGGAGCGTTGTCTCGCGTGCCGTACCGCGGAGCTGCTGGGAACGGTTTGGGGTCGGCAGTCATTTTTCCATATGATAGGGTGATCTGCCGAGAACATCGAATAATCTGATGACAATTGATCAAAGGAAGATCGATTCATACACAAATGCCACGGATGATTACCTTTCAAGTCTAACTTGTTCACCTAGTTTTTTTTCTTCTGCGGCCAGCAGTCCAATTTAGTGGTGCCACTGTCTGGATACCGAGCGAACGTGAGGTCTTCCGTCAACTAGGGACACAATCTACGAATGAGCCTACCGTAAATGGCTGAAAAAATGGCTACGACCGTAGCCATGGTTTTCAGAGGCTTATTTCTTCGCAACTACTCGATTGATGTGGCTAAAAATTTGCACACAAAAATGTTCATGTAAACATATCGTATTCAATTGATGAACTTCTGCGTCGTCGAGTTTGGGAGCAGCGCACGCCGACGCATAACCCTGTCTTCCCTATGGTGGTGGCTGCGCAACTTACGGCCACTGCCCACCGGCCTCGCGCTCGGCCGGCCCCGGCTGACCCGCCCGGTCACGTGACACGACCCACCGGCCTCGCGCTCGGCCGGCCCCGGCTGACCCGCCCGGTCACGTGACACGACCCACCGGCCTCGCGCTCGGCTGGCCCCGGCTGACCCGCCCGGTCACGTGACCACCTGCGGCTGGGGAAGGACGGCTGCCGGGGTCGCCGGCCCTGGCATGCTCTGTTTAAAACAAAGCAAAGCTTTAAGTGCTCTTTAACAGCCCGCTCGGTTCACGACCCAATAAGTGCGTTTTACTGGATATTATGTGCGCAATCCTTTGTTACTAGCTTTTTGCTTTACCACGCTGACCTCAGATGCCGGTCTGATTGGTCAGTGGTCACCTCATGTTCTGTCACCACTGCCTGCGCGCGTCACCCCTGCTCCTGTATGTGTGTCTGTCTGCCGACAGGTGTCTGGGCCGCTGCCGGCGCGGCCAGTCACCTCGTTCGCCCACTTCGGCTTCGACGAGAGCCTGATAAAGGCGATCCGGAAGATGGAGTACACCCAGCCGACGCCGATCCAGAGTCAGGCCGTGCCGGTGGCGCTCGGCGGCAGGGATGTGATCGGTACGACCCCCCCCTCCCCCTCCCCCGGGGAAACAGCAGAACAGGGCCTAGAACAGAACATAGAACCTATAACAATCTATAACAGAACATAGAGTCTATAACAGAACCTAGAGTCTAGAACAGAACCTAGAGTCTAGAACATAACATAGAGTCTAGAACAGAACATAGAGTCTAGAACAGAACATAGAGTCTATAACAGAACCTAGAGTCTAGAACAGAACCTAGAGTCTAGAACAGAACCTAGAGTCTAGAACAGAACCTAGATTATAGAACAGAACCTAGAGTATAGAACTCTCTGACTCTCGGTGTGGCCCTGTCACCCTCTGACTCTCGGTGTGTCCCTGTCACCCTCTGACTCTCGGTGTGGCCCTGCCACCCTCTGACTCTCGGTGTGGCCCTGTCACCCTCTGACTCTCGGTGTGGCCCTGTCACCCTCTGACTCTCGGTGTGGCCCTGTCACCCTCTGACTCTCGGTGTGGCCCTGTCACCCTCTGACTCTCGGTGTGACCCTGTCACCCTCTGACTCTCGGTGTGGCCCTGTCATCCTCTGACCGCTCGGTGTGGCCCTGTCACCCTCTGACTCTCGGTGTGGCCCTGTCATCCTCTGACCGCTCGGTGTGGCCCTGTCACCCTCTGACTCTCGGTGTGGCCCTGTCACCCTCTGACTCTCGGTGTGGCCCTGTCACCCTCTGACTCTCGGTGTGGCCCTGTCATCCTCTGACTCTCGGTGTGGCCCTGTCACTCTCTGACTCTCGGTGTGGCCCTGTCATCCTCTGACCGCTCGGTGTGGCCCTGTCACCCTCTGACTCTCGGTGTGGCCCTGTCATCCTCTGACTCTCGGTGTGGCCCTGTCACCCTCTGACTCTCGGTGTGACCCTGTCATCCTCTGACTCTCGGTGTGGCCCTGTCACCCTCTGACTCTCGGCGTGGCCCTGTCATCCTCTGACTCTCGGTGTGGCCCTGTCATCCTCTGACTCTCGGTGTGGCCCTGTCACCCTCTGACTCTCGGTGTGGCCCTGTCACCCTCTGACTCGGTGTGGCCCTGTCATCCTCTGACCGCTCGGTGTGGCCCTGTCACCCCCTGACTCTCGGTGTGGCCCTGTCACCCTCTGACTCTCGGTGTGGCCCTGTCACCCTCTGACTCTCGGTGTGGCCTTGTCACCCTCTGACTCTCGGTGTGGCCCTGTCACCCTCTGACTCTCGGTGTGGCCCTGTCACCCTCTGACTCTCGGTGTGGCCTTGTCCCCCTCTGACTCTCGGTGTGGCCTTGTCACCCTCTGACTCTCGGTGTGGCCCTGTCACCCTCTGACTCTAGGTGTGACCCTGTCACCCTCTGACTCGGTGTGGCCCTGTCACCCTCTGACTCTCGGTGTGGCCTTGTCACCCTCTGACTCTCGGTGTGGCCCTGTCACCCTCTGACTCTCGGTGTGGCCCTGTCACCCTCTGACTCTCGGTGTGGCCCTGTCACCCTCTGGCGCTCGGTGTGGCCCTGTCATCCTCTGACTCTCGGTGTGGCCCTGTCACCCTCTGACTCTCGGTGTGGCCCTGTCACCATCTGACTCTCGGTGTGGCCCTGTCATCCTCTGACTCTCGGTGTGGCCCTGTCACCCTCTGACTCTCGGTGTGGCCCTGTCACCCTCTGACTCGGTGTGGCCCTGTCACCTTCTGACCGCTCGGTGTGGCCCTGTCACCCTCTGACTCTCGGTGTGGCCCTGTCACCCTATGACTCTCGGTGTGGCCCTGTCACCCTCTGACTCTCGGTGTGGCCCTGTCATCCTCTGACTCTCGGTGTGGCCCTGTCACCCTCTGACTCTCGGTGTGGCCCTGTCACCCTCTGACTCTCGGTGTGGCCCTGTCACCCTCTGACTCTCGGTGTGGCCCTGTCACCCTCTGACTCTCGGTGTGGCCCGTCCCCCTCTGACCGCTCGGTGTGGCCCTGTCACCCTCTGACTCTCGGTGTGGCCCTGTCATCCTCTGACCTCTCGGTGTGGCCCTGTCATCCTCTGACCGCTCGGTGTGGCCCTGTCACCCTCTGACTCTCGGTGTAACCCTGTCACCCTCTGACTCTCGGTGTGGCCCTGTCACCCTCTGACTCTCGGTGTGGCGCCGTCACCCTCTGACTCTCGGTGTGGCCCTGTCACCCTCTGACTCTCGGTGTGGCCCTGTCACCCTCTGACTCTCGGTTTGGCCCTGTCACCCTCTGACTCGGTGTGGCCCTGTCACCCTCTGACCGCTGGGTGTGGCCCTGTCACCCTCTGACTCGGTGTGGCCCTGTAAACCCCTCTGACCGCTCGGTGTGGCCCTGTCACCCTCTGACTCTCGGTGTGGCCCTGTCACCCCCTGACCGCTCGGTGTGGCCCTGTCACCCTCTGACTCTCGGTGTGGCCCTGTCACCCTCTGACCGCTCGGTGTGGCCCTGTCACCCTCTGACTCTCGGTGTGGCCCTGTCACCCTCTGACTCTCGGTGTGGCGCCGTCCCCCTCTGACTCTCGGTGTGGCCCTGTCACCCTCTGACTCGGTGTGACCCTGTCACCCTCTGACCGCTCGGTGTGGCCCTGTCACCCTCTGACTCTCGGTGTGGCCCTGTCATCCTCTGACCGCTCGGGGTGGCCCTGTCACCCTCTGACTCTCGGTGTGGCCCTGTCACCCTCTGACTCGGTGTGGCGTCGTCACCCTCTGACTCTCGGTGTGGCCCTGTCATCCTCTGACCGCTCGGTGTGGCCCTGTCACCCTCTGACTCTCGGTGTGGCCCTGTCACCCTCTGACTCTCGGTGTGGCCCTGTCACCCTCTGACTCTCGGTGTGGCCCTGCCACCCTCTGACTCTCGGTGTGGCCCTGTCACCCTCTGACTCTCGGTGTGGCCCTGTCACCCTCTGACTCACGGTGTGGCGTCGTCACCCTCTGACTCTCGGTGTGGCCCTGCCACCCTCTGACTCTCGGTGTGGCCCTGTCATCCTCTGACCGCTCGGTGTGGCCCTGTCACCCTCTGACTCTCGGTGTGGCCCTGTCACCCTCTGACTCTCGGTGTGGCCCTGTCATCCTCTGACCGCTCGGGGTGGCCCTGTCACCCTCTGACTCTCGGTGTGGCCCTGTCACCCTCTGACTCGGTGTGGCGTCGTCACCCTCTGACTCTCGGTGTGGCCCTGTCATCCTCTGACCGCTCGGTGTGGCCCTGTCACCCTCTGACTCTCGGTGTGGCCCTGTCACCCTCTGACTCTCGGTGTGGCCCTGTCACCCTCTGACTCGGTGTGGCCCTGTCACCCTCTGACTCTCGGTGTGGCCCTGTCACCCTCTGACTCACGGTGTGGCGTCGTCACCCTCTGACTCTCGGTGTGGCCCTGCCACCCTCTGACTCTCGGTGTGGCCCTGTCATCCTCTGACCGCTCGGTGTGGCCCTGTCACCCTCTGACTCTCGGTGTGGCCCTGTCACCCTCTGACTCTCGGTGTGGCCCTGTCATCCTCTGACCGCTCGGGGTGGCCCTGTCACCCTCTGACTCTCGGTGTGGCCCTGTCACCCTCTGACTCGGTGTGGCGTCGTCACCCTCTGACTCTCGGTGTGGCCCTGTCATCCTCTGACCGCTCGGTGTGGCCCTGTCACCCTCTGACTCTCGGTGTGGCCCTGTCACCCTCTGACTCTCGGTGTGGCCCTGTCACCCTCTGACTCGGTGTGGCCCTGTCACCCTCTGACTCTCGGTGTGGCCCTGTCACCCTCTGACTCTCGGTGTGGCCCTGTCACCCTCTGACTCACGGTGTGGCGTCGTCACCCTCTGACTCTCGGTGTGGCCCTGCCACCCTCTGACTCTCGGTGTGGCCCTGTCATCCTCTGACCGCTCGGTGTGGCCCTGTCACCCTCTGACTCTCGGTGTGGCCCTGTCACCCTCTGACTCTCGGTGTGGCCTTGTCACCCTCTGACTCTCGGTGTGGCCCTGTCACCCTCTGACTCTCGGTGTGGCCCTGTCACCCTCTGACTCTCGGTGTGGCCTGGTCCCCCTCTGACTCTCGGTGTGGCCTTGTCACCCTCTGACTCTCGGTGTGGCCCTGTCACCCTCTGACTCTAGGTGTGACCCTGTCACCCTCTGACTCGGTGTGGCCCTGTCACCCTCTGACTCTCGGTGTGGCCTTGTCACCCTCTGACTCTCGGTGTGGCCCTGTCACCCTCTGACTCTCGGTGTGGCCCTGTCACCCTCTGACTCTCGGTGTGGCCCTGTCACCCTCTGACTCTCGGTGTGGCCCTGTCATCCTCTGACTCTCGGTGTGGCCCTGTCACCCTCTGACTCTCGGTGTGGCCCTGTCACCATCTGACTCTCGGTGTGGCCCTGGTCATCCTCTGACTCTCGGTGTGGCCCTGTCACCCTCTGACTCTCGGTGTGGCCCTGTCACCCTCTGACTCGGTGTGGCCCTGTCACCCTCTGACCGCTCGGTGTGGCCCTGTCACCCTCTGACTCTCGGTGTGGCCCTGTCACCTTCTGACTCTCGGTGTGGCCCTGTCACCCTCTGACTCTCGGCGTGGCCCTGTCATCCTCTGACTCTCGGTGTGGCCCTGCCACCCTCTGACTTTCGGTGTGGCCCTGTCACCCTCTGACTCTCGGTGTGGCCCTGTCACCCTCTGACTCTCAGTGTGGCCCTGTCACCCTCTGACTCTCGGTGTGGCCCTGTCACCCTCTGAATCTCGGTGTGGCCCTGTCACCCTCTGACTCTCGGTGTGGCCCGTCCCCCTCTGACCGCTCGGTGTGGCCCTGTCACCCTCTGACTCGGTGTGGCCCTGTCACCCTCTGACTCTCGGTGTGGCCCTGTCACCCTCTGACTCTCGGTGTGGCCCGTCCCCCTCTGACCGCTCGGTGTGGCCCTGTCACCCTCTGACTCTCGGTGTGGCCCTGTCACCCTCTGACTCTCGGTGTGGCCCTGTCACCCTCTGACTCTCGGTGTGGCCCTGTCACCCTCTGACTCTCGGTGTGGCCCGTCCCCCTCTGACCGCTTGGCGTGGCCCTGTCACCCTCTGACTCTCGGTGTGGCCCTGTCACCCTCTGACTCTCGGTGTGGCCCTGTCACCCTCTGACTCTCGGTGTGGCCCTGTCACCCTCTGACTCTCGGTGTGGCCCTGTCACCCTCTGACTCTCGGTGTGGCCCGTCCCCCTCTGACCGCTCGGTGTGGCCCGTCCCCCTCTGACCGCTCGGTGTGGCCCTGTCACCCTCTGACTCGGTGTGGCCCTGTCACCCTCTGACTCTCGGTGTGGCCCTGTCACCCTCTGACTCTCGGTGTGGCCCATCCCCCTCTGACCGCTCGGTGTGGCCCTGTCACCCTCTGACTCTCGGTGTGGCCCTGTCATCCTCTGACCTCTCGGTGTGGCCCTGTCATCCTCTGACTGCTCGGTGTGGCCCTGCCACCCTCTGACTCTCGGTGTGACCCTGTCACCCTCTGACTCTCGGTGTGGCCCTGTCACCCTCTGACTCTCGGTGTGGCGCCGTCACCCTCTGACTCTCGGTGTGGCCCTGTCACCCTCTGACTCTCGGTGTGGCCCTGTCACCCTCTGACTCTCGGTGTGGCCCTGTCACCCTCTGACTCGGTGTGGCCCTGTCACCCTCTGACCGCTCGGTGTGGCCCTGTCACCCTCTGACTCGGTGTGGCCCTGTAAACCCCTCTGACCGCTCGGTGTGGCCCTGTCACCCTGACTCTCGGTGTGGCCCTGTCACCCTCTGACCGCTCGGTGTGGCCCTGTCACCCTCTGACTCTCGGTGTGGCCCTGTCACCCTCTGACCGCTCGGTGTGACCCTGTCACCCTCTGACTCGGTGTGGCCCTGTCACCCTCTGACTCTCGGTGTGGCCCTATCACCCTCTGACTCTCGGTGTGGCCCTGTCACCCTCTGACTCTCGGTGTGGTCCTGTCACCCTCTGACTCTCGGTGTGGCCCTGTCACCCTCTGACTCTCGGTGTGGCCCTGTCACCCTCTGACTCTCGGTGTGGCCCTGTCACCCTCTGACTCTCGGTGTGGCCCTGTCACCCTCTGACTCACGGTGTGGTGTCGTCACCCTCTGACTCTCGGTGTGGCCCTGCCACCCTCTGACTCTCGGTGTGGCCCTGTCATCCTCTGACCGCTCGGTGTGGCCCTGTCACCCTCTGACTCGGTGTGGCCCTGTCACCCTCTGACTCTCGGTGTGGCTCTGTCACCCTCTGACTCTCGGTGTGGCGCCGTCACCCTCTGACCGCTCGGTGTGGCCCTGTCACCCTCTGACTCTCGGTGTGTCCCTGTCACCCTCTGACTCGGTGTGGCGCCGTCACCCTCTGACTCTCGGTGTGGCGCCGTCACCCTCTGACTCTCGGTGTGGCCCTGTCACCCTCTGACTCTCGGTGTGGCCCTGTCACCATCTGACCGCTCGGTGTGGCCCTGCCACCCTCTGACTCTCGGTGTGGCCCTGTCACCCTCTGACTCTCGGTGTGGCCCTGTCACCCTTTGACTCTCGGTGTGGCCCTGTGACCCTCTGACTCTCGGTGTGGCCCTGTGACCCTCTGACTCTCGGTGTGGCCCTGTCACCCTCTGACTCTCGGTGTGGCCCTGTCACCCTCTGACTCTCGGTGTGGCCCTGCCCCCCTCTGACTCTCGGTGTGGCCCTGTCACCCTCTGACTCTCGGTGTGGCCCTGTCACCCTCTGACTCTCGGTGTGGCCCTGTCACCCTCTGACTCTCGGTGTGGCCCTGCCACCCTCTGACTCTCGGTGTGGCCCTGTCACCCTCTGACTCTCGGTGTGGCCCTGTCACCCTCTGACTCTCGGTGTGGCGTCGTCACCCTCTGACTCTCGGTGTGGCCCTGTCACCCTCTGACTCTCGGTGTGGCCCTGTCACCCTCTGACTCTCGGTGTGGCCCTGTCACCTTCTGACTCTCGGTGTGGCCCTGTCACCCTCTGACTCTCGGTGTGGCCCTGTCACCCTCTGACTCGGTGTGGCCCTGTCACCCTCTGACTCTCGGTGTGGCCCTGTCACCCTCTGACTCTCGGTGTGGCCCTGTCACCCTCTGACTCTCGGTGTGGCCCTGTCACCCTCTGACTCTCAGTGTGGCCCTGTCACCCTCTGACTCTCGGTGTGGCCCTGTCACCCTCTGACTCTCGGTGTGGCCCTGTCCCCCCTCTGACTCTCGGTGTGGCCCTGTCCCCCTCTGACGCTCGGTGTGGCCCTGTCACCCTCTGACTCTCGGTGTGGCCCTGTCACCCTCTGACTCTCGGTGTGGCCCTGTCGCCCTCTGACTCGGTGTGGCCCTGTCACCCTCTGACTCTCGGTGTGGCCCTGTCACCCTCTGACTCTCGGTGTGACCCTGTCACCCTCTGACTCTCGGTGTGGCCCTGTCACCCTCTGACTCTTGGTGTGGCCCTGTCACCCTCTGACTCTCGGTGTGACCCTGTCACCCTCTGACTCTCGGTGTGGCCCTGTCACCCTCTGACTCTCGGTGTGACCCTGTCACCCTCTGACCGTGCGGCGGTGTGGCCGTCAGGTATCGCCAAGACCGGCTCCGGAAAGACAGCTGCGTTCCTGTGGCCGATGCTCGTACATATCATGGACCAGCCGGAGCTGAGACCGGGCGACGGACCCATCGGCCTGATAATGGCTCCCACACGAGAACTGTCACAGCAGGTCAGTCCGGCAGGTCAGGTCAGTCTGACAGGTCAGGTCAGGTCAGGTCAGTCTGACAGGTCAGGTCAGGTCAGTCTGATAGGTCAGGTCAGGTCAGTCTGATAGGTCAGGTCAGGTCAGTCTGATAGGTCAGGTCAGGTCAGTCTGACATGTCAGGTCAGGTCAGGTCAGTCTGGCAGGTCAGGTCAGTCTGACAGGTCAGGTCAGTCTGGCAGGTCAGGTCAGTTTGGCAGGTCAGGTCAGGTCAGTCTGACAGGTCTGACAGGTCAGGTCAGTCTGACAGGTCAGGTCAGTCTGGCAGGTCAGGTCAGGTCAGGTCAGGTCAGTCTGACAGGTCAGGTCAGTATGGCAGGTCAGGTCAGTATGGCAGGTCAGGTCAGGTCAGTATGACAGGTCAGGTCAGTCTGGCAGGTCAGGTCAGGTCAGTCTGACAGGTCAGATCAGGTCAGGTCAGGTCAGTCTGACAGGTCAGGTCAGTCTGGCAGGTCAGGTCAGGTCAGGTCAGTCTGACAGGTCAGGTCAGTCTGACAGGTCAGGTCAGTCTGGCAGGTCAGGTCAGGTCAGGTCAGTATGACAGGTCAGGTCAGTCTGACAGGTCAGGTCAGTCTGACAGGTCAGGTCAGGTCAGGTCAGTATGGCAGATCAGGTCAGGTCAGTATGGCAGGTCAGGTCAGGTCAGTCTGACAGGGCAGTCCGAAAGGTCAGGTCAGACGACCCATCGGCCTGATTATGGCTTCTACTCGATAACTGTCACAGCAGGTCAGTCCGGCAGGTCAGGTCAGTCTGGCAGATCAGGTCAGGTCAGTCTGACAGGTCAGGTCAGGGCAGGTCAGGTCAGTCTGGCAGGTCAGTCTGACAGGTCAGTCTGACAGGTCAG
Organism: Chirona hameri; assembly: GCA_036785665.1. Classification (NCBI taxonomy): domain Eukaryota; kingdom Metazoa; phylum Arthropoda; class Thecostraca; order Balanomorpha; family Balanidae; genus Chirona; species Chirona hameri. The sequence goes on along the minus strand of JAXIVJ010001277.1, from coordinate 56,471 downwards.
GTCAGTCTGACAGGTCAGGTCAGTCTGACAGGTCAGGTCAGTCTGACAGGTCAGGTCAGTCTGACAGGTCAGGTCAGTCTGACAGGTCAGGTCAGTCTGACAGGTCAGGTCAGGTCAGTCTGGCAGGTCAGTCTGGCAGGTCAGTCTGGCAGGTCAGTTTGGCAGGTCAGTCTGGCAGGTCAGTCCGGCAGGTCAGGTCAGGTCAGGTCAGAATGGAAGAATCATTTCATTCATATGTAGCGAGACTGGTTTTTAGGGCGCCGGCCGGTATAATATTTGTCAGACCTGTGCGTTTATACAAAAATGATTCCCGAATCAGCAGATTCTTTGGACCTGCATCCGGAATCCACAGATCTTGAGTCCGCTTAAAATGTGTTGAGTGATCCGCTGTTTCTTATTTGCTTTTTAGTTCGATATTGAATCGGTGCATAATTCGATTAATTCCATTCGATTAATTCCATTCGATTAATTCCATTCGATTAATTCCATTCGATTAATTCCATTCGATTAATTCCATTCGATTAATTCCATTCGATTAATTCCATTCGATTAATTCCATTCGATTAATTCCATTCGATTAATTCCATTCGATTAATTCCATTCGATTAATTCCATTCGATTAATTCCATTCGATTAATTAGAGATAATAATTGAAGTTTGGTGTAAGGATGTACCGGGATGCCACATCCGCGTCTCGTATTTTGTCAAGAGCATCACTAGGCCCATTATGAAGATTCATGTTACTTGAAACCATGATTTTAGGGATTGTTGATATTTTCAGTTTACTGCAAATGTAACGGTAGGATCTTAACATGCGCTGCCTTTCAAAAGGATAATTTTGCATAACTCATTTATCAAATGCATTCTTTCTACTCTCTGCGTTGCTGTATGAATTTTATGAAAGTGTTAGCGTAAATTGAAAGGAGCCAAGAATACAGGCGTCGTAGTAGTTAAGGCAGGATAACATGGTCGTAAGTTAGGGCAGGATAACAGGATCGGTAGTTAGGGCAGGATAATAGGATCGGTAGTTAGGGCAGGATAATAGGATCGTAAGTATCAGGCTCGAGCTGAGGGCAGGATATCAAGATCGAGCTGAGGGCAGGATATCAAGATCGAGCTGAGGGCAGGATATCAGGATCGAGCTGAGGGCAGGATATCAGGATCGAGCTGAGGGCAGGATATCAGGATCGAGCTGAGGGCAGGATATCAGGATCGAGCTGAGGGCAGGATATCAAGATCGAGCTGAGGGCTGAATATCAGGCTCGAGCTGAGGGCAGGATATCAAGATCGAGCTGAGGGCAGAATATCAGGATCGAGCTGAGGGCAGGATATCAAGACCGAGCTGAGGGCAGGATATCAAGATCGAGCTGAGGGCAGAATATCAAGATCGAGCTGAGGGCAGAATATCAGGATCGAGCTGAGGGCAGGATATCAGGATCGAGCTGAGGGCAGGATATCAAGATCGAGCTGAGGGCAGGATATCAAGATCGAGCTGAGGGCAGAATATCAAGATCGAGCTGAGGGCAGAATATCAGGATCGAGCTGAGGGCAGGATATCAGGATCAAGCTGAGGGCTGGATATCAGGATCGAGCTGAGCAGTATTAACCAATAGTGGCCGCTGTGTGGCCGATCGATTGAATGTTTCTTATAAACGTGACGAGATGATTACGGACATTGGTTGTGCTTATGCTTGACCACGCCAATAGTCGGTCAGACGTCCAGGCCCGGTCCGGGATATCGGAAGGATCATTTGTTTCTGCGGATGGTTGAGAAACGTGCCTCAAGGTGGTTAATTAACTGCCCTGATGGCACTTGTGTGAGGAATGAACGTGGACATGGAGAAGTTATACAATTCCCTTTAACCCTATTAGTAGCAGGCTCTTGGCTACCCTTATTAGTGGCAGGGGGGGGGGGATTCGGCCCCCCCCAGAGATCTCGAGATCCACCCGTCCGATTTTCAAAAATCAAACGGCGTTCGATTCCCCTCAACACGATCTACATTTCTAAAAACATAAATTTCCGAAATCTGTGATGGGGCAACAGGAGGGCAAAAACTAACAAAATTAGAGGTATATTTGATCCACCACAGCTGCCATGTTTATGAACCGATTTGAACGCAACTAATGGGGATCGATAGATGTTGAATTGGAGATTGATATATGAGGGTGACTTTCGAAAAGAAAAAAAATCATAGGCGTTTTCAGGCTGCAGGTCACTAAATCGTCTGTTATCAACTGTGTGCGTGAGTGTGCTGCTGTCGTGTCGTCGCGTGTTTTAATTACTCGACTTGGGTTTAATTGGGTGAATGCCTGTTGCTCATTGTCAAGAAATAAACACATAAACAATAAACAAATATGGCGGTGAAATAAATGCGTAATAAAACAGTCTTTTGTTGGCTTTTTTGGATAAATGAAATGGTGCGTTATTGTGACATCAGACACAACAGTTATAAAACATATTTGTATCCATAGGCGGTGCCAGGTTAGCGAAACAGGGAGGCAAAATATATACAAAATAACTTCCTGGAAACCTCTTTGCAAATCCCTGAAACCGCCTCTGCAATGAAATATGTATTATAGTTCACTAACATCAACTAATTGGACTTGTTTCAATCACCGTAAACCCATGTAACTCCTTTATACTTCAGGCAGTTAGGAATAAGCCGTGAAGATCGCATCTCCGTATTATCGCCAAATGTCGCCGAAAAAAACTCCAAAAACCGGGCCCGGGAACGGCCTCTGTTAAGGTTAATAACTCAAAATTTTGACTATATGCGGAAAGCAATTCTAGGAAAAGTCCCAAAATTTTATGTGTCTGCTCCCAGCCGTTCCGGAGATATCTGCGAAAAAACCTGAGGGGTGGGCAGAATCTGCCCCCCTGCCACTAATAGGGTTGACCCGCCATTGGCGGGGGCGTTTTTCGCCCCTGACGAACTTTCGCAATAGCTCAAAAACTAATAGCGCTATCGACGTGAAACTTCAGGTACCTTCTCCTACATCAATTTTACGTCTTCTGTGCAAAAAAATGAAGGAAATGTCCACAATTTTCGAGATATAGCGAATTAAGTGACGTCACTGCACACGAGTTTGACACATCAGCTAAACTTTAGCAGGCCGTACAAATGCCATATTTTGAACACAATGCAATAGAACAACGTCAAAAGATAGCAAATAGCAAGGGCTACAAATTGGCTATCTCGGATTTGTGAAAATTGTGTATTTTATCCGAAAAAAATCATTTGTTGTTGAAAAATCAAAATTTTCAAACATATTCAAAAAGCCAGAAGATATGTTGAAAAACTTGCCACAAAACACCCATGATTTTGGTGGATATGTGGAGTATACCCAAACCAAATTTAAAATAAATATCCTTATATTTGACTGACTTATGGCTCCCTAAGTATGAGTAACTCATGACGTCATATTTTGCAATTGTGTTTTTGGCTTTTAGTGACCAGATAAAGCAAATAAATGCCAGCACTGTATTTCTGAGACAAAACTGGTCTAGAACATGCTTTTTTTATTGAAATTTATCAATTTCAAATGTTGACCTTATGTGACCTGACTTTGACCTTATATGGTGTCAGATGGTGAAAATGGCTGCTACTATCGAATTCTACGTGTATATTAACCCATACAACATGTGTCGCATGGCTTTCGTAGACCTGTGACCTTTTGTGACCTTGATCTTGACCTTTGCTTACAATTCAATTTTTGCTTATGCGGGGTATGTATTATACGTTTGAGAGCACTTTGTGCGATAGTAGTCTCAATCCAATAGAAAGTATGACCCTTGGGCCATACTTTCCAAAGGCTTTGGATGGAAAGTATGGCCCGAAAACTAAAATATATAAATTGTGACCTTTGACCTGACAGTGACCTGACATGTGACCTTATTGTTTAAATTTCGTGTATGCTTTGGATGCGTCTCATTGAGAGATTTCGACTGCCGCCTTGCGCGTCTCGCTGCAGTTATTCGGCTGAGACCCCAGCCAATGCCGGGTTAAACCACATGATAGATGAGTGCTATAGTCATGATTTCACAGCGTACGAGTTACACAAGTGTAATGGGCGAAATTATCAAGTTCTTCATTTTTGTTTAGCAACCTGGGTATTTAAACGATGTTTAAATTTCATAAGAAGGCGCCCCTGGGGGGGGGGGGGGGGGGGGGGCAGCAGCTAAAGCTCAAGAGGAATGTTTTATGGCTGGGTTACGACAGCTATTTTCAACGGAAAGCTGCAAAGACATTGGAATGACGATTATAGATTAATGACGACACAGATGTGTCGAACACCGCCGGGATAAAACAACTCAAATACTGATGACTAATGCGTGATTGTGGCGTCACTCGTATCTGTGACGTCTGCAAACACATCTTAACCCGCGCTGTGCCGGTGCTCGGCGCCACCTTCGCCGTGCCGGGGGGAGGGGGGTCGACCCCCCTCTTAACTCGACTCCTATGGGACGTAGACAAAACCCGAAAATACCGTTCGAAAGCTCGTCAAAAATAATTTTGAAACTATTTCAGTCATTTTTTTTCTCGCTCAAGTCAATTTTGAGGTCACCAGAGTTCATCAAAGGTCAGATTTGCCAGTTTCAAGACTTCGCTCCAGAAACCCCCAAATATCTCGGAAACTATGATAGCTAGGAACACACGAAAACAACAACAATCGAAAGCTCTTGAAAAATGCAATCGGTATAATGTCCTCAGAGTTTATTTATCTCAGGTCAATAGTTTAGGCTCCAGAGGTCATCAAACGCAACAATTTGTTTTTGCAAAACTGTTTTCCGCAAATACATTTTTACCTAGTACAGATAGGCAATCATTTTGACGCCATCGTGTTTGTCTCGTCAAGGCGGCTTCGAATCATTTTCATGGTGACCAGGTTAGGTCAACTTATAAATTTGACTTCAGGTCAAGGTCAAATGGTGACCCAAGTAGGTCATGTTGCATATTAGGAGACGTGTCTCGACGAGACAAACACATTGGCGCCGGTTTCACTTCTCTATATTCATTCTGTCGAGAGTTATTGACAACAAAGTGTTCGTGACCTTGACTGACCTCAGCTGACCCTGTAGGGATCACTGAACAAAAATTGCACATGGATCATCAATAATGGATCACCTGGATCAAGGAGAGGAGGGGGCGGCGACGGCGGCGTCTAAACGCCCCCCCCCCCCCCCCGGCACGGCGCGGGTTAAAGGGAATAGTTCACCTTTAACCCTCACCCTACGGGGGGGGGGGGGGGGAGGGGGGGGGGGGGGGGCGGGGGCTGGGGCGGGGGCGGGGGGGGGGGGGGGGGGGCTGGGGGCTGACAGGCCCCCTGAGGGTTTTCTTGAATAACTTTTGACACATGGGATGCATCTTGCTGAATTTTTTGGTAGCTGAATTTACAACAGTTATACGTAGGCTGTAAAAATACGTATACGCAGGGGGGAAAATTATTATTTTTCATGATAATATAAAGCATAGTATTATATACAGCCACAGACAAATTATACAATACTCCTAATGTTGAAAACAAATGAATCGATTTGCAAAAAAGAGGGTCACAACCACTAACTATGCCGCCGTTGATGTGCATCGATGAGCTTCCGATTTTATTGCCACTTTTTCCAATCGCTGTTAGTTTTAGAAGATCGCCGGGCATATAATCACAACAAGCAGAACGCACAACATATTTGCCACTCCATTGCGTAAAAGAGCAATACGGGAAAAGCCCGCAGTTTGATGAGGACCAAAAGTACTTGCAAGTACCGGTCGTTAAAAGTGTGGAACGCTTATCAACTTTAACTTGAAATATCTTTCGGTAGGGAAGTTTTCATGCAAAATGTGATGAATTTACAATATATTTTGGTCTCGTCTGGCGATTTCAAGTGCTAACTCCATTTTTGTGGAAAAAGGTAATTATTTCCCTTTAACCCTGTTAGTGGCAGGGGGGGGGGGGCAGATTATACCCACCCCTCATAGTTTTCTCAGATATCTCCCGAACAGCTGGGAGCAGACCCATTAAATTTTGAGACTTTTCCTAGAATTGAATTCCGAATATGGAGTCAAATTTTGTAGGTCCTAACCTTAACAGAGGCGGTTCCAGGGCCCGGTTTTGTAAAAAAAAAATCGGTGACATTTTGCGATAATACGGAGATGCGAACTTCACGGCTTATTCCTAACTGCCTGAAGTATAAAGGAGTTACATAGGTTTACGGTGATTGAAACAAGTGCAAATTAGTTGATTTTAGTGAACTATATTAAATATTGCACGGCAGAGGCGGTTTCAAGGACTTGAAAAGGGAGGTTTACAGGAAGTTTTTTTATATTTTGCCTCCCTTTTTCGCTAACCTGGCACCGCCTAGGGATGCAAATATGCTTTATAACTGTTGTGTCCGATTTCACAATAGCGCACCATTTCATTTATCATTCATTTATCGAAAAGAAGAGGAAAAAGACGGGTTTATAAGGCATTTATTTTACCCCCAAATTTAGTGACCTGAAAACGCCTATGATTTTTGAATTTTCAAAAGTCACCGTCATATACCAATCCCCAATTCAATCTCTATCGATCCCCATTAGTTGCGTTACAATCGGTTGATAAACATGACAGCTGTGTTGGATCACAAATACCTCTAATATTTGTAGTTTTTGCCCCCTGTTGCCCCCTATCAGAAATTTTGGATTGCTTTTACAAATGTAGATCTTGTTTAGGGGAATCAAACGCCGTTTGATTTGTGAAAATCAGACTTGTAGATCTCGAGATCTCCGGGGGGTGGGTGGCGGAATCCACCCCCTGCCACTAATAGGGGTAGCCAGGAGCCTGCCACCAATAGGCTTAAAGGCTCTTGAGATGTTTCTGTGACGTCACTCATGGTGATGATGTGGTCTTTTGGTGTTCTCAAAGCCCGATCTCCTTCACGCTTTTCAAGCGGCGTCACTAAATCCTCCCGGATACATCTTACAACCCGTGCATTGCGGGGCGCCGCAGTTGATATTTCCGACAGGGAGTTATCACTGTTTATTGCGTATTCTAAATGTGTCAGTCAGGCACACTTGCACTTTTTATTACGATATTATCGGCGGTGTCGCCACTGCTTTCGTCAGGCGTTAAGAAGAGGATTTAGACCGATGAAACAGTGTGTATTCTCAGTCACGGGCTCGGGAGCTGCTGGCAGTGCTGGCAGTGCCGAGCCTCTTCGTGAACGGCGTCCGCAGACGGATGTGACTCACTGCAAACACAGTACTATGACGTCAGCCACGTTGCGCCACCAGACGACCAGATGATAAACATTGTATTTTGCTCGCTGATGTCGCGTGATGTGTTACCTCGTGTTGCGAAATTATGCCCTCTCTAGCTCGAAAGATCAGGCTGGCTTTGTGTTATCAACAGAGGTGGATTAGTTCTGGTGGCAGATGCAAGTTGCAACATTCTGCTTTTGCTGCGCTGGTCTGCAACACAAACTTATGTATTTTGTTTATATTGGAAAGCTTTGCATTCACGGCAGCCTTGTGACAAACATTGCTGGCACGAACGAAACGCTCGCACGCACTGAAGTCAAGTGAAAATGGCCACGTGGTTCATCATTTGCGCTCCTGCTAGCTATTACTTCAATCGTTCTTCTATCGCGCCAAGCTCATGTATCTGGTTAGTAGATACCACTGACGTTAACATTCACAGATAGACCATGTATCCTGGGGACACGCAGTCACAGATGAAGATTCAGATCCACTATCCATCCTCTCCTTCCCTCTGTGGACACGCAGTCACAGATGAAGATTCAGATCCACAATCCATCCTCTCCTTACCTCTGTGGTCACGACACCGACAGAACAGATTGACACACCGTCCCCCTCATGTAACTCCGTTTGACCCCGTGTGGGTGTGACTAGGCATCAAAGCGACCTCCTTTGACCCCTGCTGACCCCACTGACCCCCTGCTGACCCCTGCTGACCCCTGCTGACCCCTGCTGACCCCTGCTGACCCCTGCGGACCTCTGATGACCTCTGCTGACCTCTGCTGACCTCTGCTGACCCCTGCTGACCCCTGCTGACCCCTGCTGACCCCCGCTGACCCCGCTGACCCCTGCTGACCCCGCTGACCCCTGCTGACCCCACCGACCCCCCTGTTCTGGGTTGCAGATTTACTCCGAGGCGAAGCGGTTCGGCAAGGTGTACAACATCCACGTGGTGTGCTGCTACGGTGGAGGATCTAAGTGGGAGCAGTCCAAGGCGCTGGAGGCAGGAGCCGAGATCGTGGTCGCCACCCCAGGTAGGAGGCGGGACTGAGGAGAGGGGCGGGGCTGGGAGCAGTCCAAGGCGCTGGAGTCAGGAGCCGAAATCGTGGCCGCCACCCCAGGTAGGAGGCGGGACTGAGGAGGGGGGCGGGGGGGGGGGGGTCAGGGTCACAGGCGAGGTACAGAGAGGTGCGGAAGCAGAGGCTCTGCCACATAATAACGCTTGGAGGAGATGGGGCATCGACAATATCAACATTCCCAAGACGATTCTTTCCATGCAACGCCCGTAGGCCTGATGTTCAAATCTGGAAAGTTCGGGGCACGTCTTGTCCCCCTCCCGTCCCGCGGTGGCGGAGCCCATGGGTACGAAAGACACACGGTGAACCGCGGACTGCGGGGGCAGATGGGTAACTAAACAGCTTCCGGTTCGCTGCTCTGAGGAGTCTGAGGCGCTATTAATGTTTTTGAAGTTGTATGCGTAGTTCAAATTTCGAATCCTGTCTAAGCTTGTGTTAGGTAAGAGTTTCATGTGATGACGCATTGGACTTTCTTATTGCTTGTTTGCTGCGCAGCTTGTCGACGTGACACTATAACACTATACCTACATCACAGGTTTCTCAGCTATAGATACTGGCGGCTCGGGTATCACAGCCTCGTCCCCGGCAGCGGAACTTGAAAACCATTCACCGATCACTAAACTATATTTTACGTGTCATATATTCCTAAAACGGGTCATATATTCCCAAAACGGGTCATATATTCCCAAAACGGGCCATATATTCCCAAAACGGGTCATATATTCCCAAAACGTATCATATATTCCCAAAACGTGTCATATATTCCCAAAACGTGTCATATATTCCCAAAACGTGTCATATATTCCCAAAACGGGTCATATATTCCCAAAACGTGTCATATATTCCCAAAACGGGTCATATATTCCCAAAACGGGTCATATATTCCCAAAACGGGTCGTATATTCCCAAAACGGGTCATATATTCCCAAAACGGGTCATATATTCCCAAAACGGGTCATATATTCCCAAAACGGGTCGTATATTCCCAAAACGTGTCATATATTCCCAAAGCGTTTAGGGGCGTTTAGACGCCCCCCCTAAAGTTTTCCAAGGATATCGGCATTATGTTGAAAAAATTATCGGATCATCTCCGGTCAGGTCACCAGACCAGGTCACGTGACCCTACCTCCCAAAAAATGTGTCCGGTCGCACCACAGCCACAGTTTTGGCCGATCGGTTTCGTACTTACAGGATGTCATAAGAGAAATAGTACCTACAATACGTTTATCTCGGATTTTTAATATCGGTGACCTAAGGTCGGGTCAATTTCGTGACCTCCCCATTTTAAGTCGATGGGGAAATAATCAAATGCTTCCTATTCTGAGGATACAAATTATATCAGCCCAATTCCTTCTGGATCATGTTATTATAGACCATTCTTGAAGTTACAGGTTCAATTTTTGTTGAGTGACCCCCTACAGGGTCAGATGAGGTCACCCGAGGTCACCAACACTTGTTTTGCCAATAACTCAAACACAATCAAGATAGAAAGGTGAAACTGGCACCAATGTGTTTGTCGCGTCGGGGCACGTCTCCCAATGTGGAACATGACCTAATTGGGTCACCACTTGACCTTGACCTGAGGTCATTTTTTTTTAAAGTTGACCTAACCTGGTCATCATGCATATGATACGAAGCGCCTTGACGAGACAAACACGATGGCGTCAAACTTATTGCCCTATCTTTGTTAGGTAAAACTATATTTGTGAAAACTGTTTTGCTAAAAAAATAGCCCTTTTAATATTTGATTAGCTCTGGAGCCTAAACTATTCACCTGAGGTCAAATCTGAGAACACCTCGCAGATTGCATTTTTTCAAGAGCTTGCCATTGTTTTTTTTCGTTTGTTCCTAGCTGTCATAGTTCCTGTGCTATCTGGGAATTTTTGGAGCGAAGTCCTAGAACTTGAAAATCTGACCCTTGATGACCTCTGGTGACCTCAATATTGACCTGAGAAAAAAATTGCCTGAACTAGTTTCAAAATGCATTTTGACGAGCTTTCGAACGGTGTCTTTGGTTTTTGTCTATGTCCCATAGAGGACGAGTTAGAGGGGGAGGGGTTTCGAACCCCCCCCCCCCCCCCCCGGCACGGCGAAGGTAGCGCCGAGCACCGGCACGGCGCGGGTTGACCCTCGACTTCCTGGCAGTGCTCTCGTACATGTTGCCACTGGCCGCGTGCTGCCTACCGCCGCCTGCCCTCCGCTGTCCGCTGTCTTGACCTGTGTGCGTGATGCGTGACCCTGCCGTCGGTAGGCCGGATGATCGTCCGCTGTCTTGACCTGTGTGCGTGAAGCGTGACCCTGCCGTCGGCAGGCCGGATGATCGTCCGCTGTCTTGACCTGTGTGCGTGATGCGTGACCCTGCCGTCGGTAGGCCGGATGATCGTCCGCTGTCTTGACCTGTGTGCGTGATGCGTGACCCTGCCGTCGGTAGGCCGGATGATCGTCCGCTGTCTTGACCTGTGTGCGTGATGCGTGACCCTGCCGTCGGTAGGCCGGATGATCGTCCGCTGTCTTGACCTGTGTGCGTGATGCGTGACCCTGCCGTCGGCAGGCCGGATGATCGATATGATCAAGATGAAGGCGACCAACCTGCTGCGCGTCTCCTATCTCGTCATGGACGAGGCCGATAAGATGTTCAACATGGGCTTCGGTAAGTGGTGGTCTACACAGAGAGGATGAAGATGGTGGCTGATGGTGTCGTTAAATTTGTATGTTATCGGTGTCGTTCCTCGTCTATGCTGCTCATTCGCTGTCTGTGGGTCACTATCAAAAGCTCCCAAAAGTACCACAAAGTTCAACTGGCACTAATATTGGTCTAACTCTCTCCGTATAAACGCAATAACACCGCAGGTCTCGTAGCTGTTTCCAAATGTTAAGTGCTGTATCTTTTCTGTCCCAGGGCTGTACCTAGTGTTCGCGGCCTTAACTTTTAAGTGCAAATTTTGCCAGTGTACAGGAACTGCACCAAAAAAGCCTCCAGGCGAAGTGCTCTTTCTCCCGAGACCCATATGCAACCACATCTGTCTTGACAAAATATTGGAAAACCACATAATGTATTCCTGACCTAGATCGACTGAAAGTTGAACGCTGCCGCCTGGGATACGATTGGCGAACGGATCTACAACTAACATGCATGGTCGCCGGTCCATATCACATGCAACAAACGTGTCCTGCTGCATTGCAATCACTCTACCGAAAGATTTGCGCGCCAGTGGCTCGTATCATGAACAATCGGACTGTTTTGAATGAAACTGTTTCGATGCCACAATGTGACCCAGAGGCACGATACCCCTGTAGTAGCGATGTCTGGCTGGTACGAGCCGAAACCACTGGCTAAAGTCAATACCTACCAGCTACCTGTGAGTTAAAATGCTCTTTTTAAAGGTTTCTAACTTTTAAAGGGAATGTTTCACCTTTGTATTAGTTTTAAACTGAAATAGCCATTATCTTGGTCCGGTATTGAAATGTTTAAATTACTAAGGTCATTTTCCCAAAAACTTAACCGTTTTTAAGCAATTTAATTTACCATTTGCAAAATGACTCCAGGCTGGTGCAGCTGTTGATTGGCTGACAGCCACTTTTCAGCCAATCCCACTTTGTCAGCAAATCAGCGGCGGTCTATAGCTCAATAGTGACGTCATTCGCCCAAATCTAAAAAAAAACTTAATTTGTATAAAGTTGAGTGACTCAGAGTGAAAATATCACCATCGTTTTCAGCAGCACTTCCTTCATATTTTCTACTACAACCAGCGTATATTTGACAACTTTCAGAAAGGTGAAACATTCCCTTTAACGGGCCCGTTGTGTCTGATAATACCTATATAAGTATATAGGTGTGTGTGGACTCAAAGACATAATTTCATGCCTATAACAATTAACTAAGATAACAGTGCTTATCTGAGATTCGTCACCAAAAGATATTACGGTAAAACCGGGACAACGTAAGGTCGCAGAAGTCCACCCCTGTAGCTCAGTGGGAGAGCGCTGGGCTTCTGACCTTTCCCGGTAGTGGCAGCCCGAGTTCGAGTCGCTTCGGCGCTCGCTATTTGCCCCTGACTGGGATGACCTGCGGCAGGTGGCAGCGGTCGCGTTCAAGGTCCGTTGACGTCAGTGGGCGGGGCGGACTGTGTCAAGATATGTCAGGCACGTACAATTTCGCTTCTAAATTCTGCCGGCCAACAGGAATTGCGCGATCGGATGGTAGGGGGCAGGGCCCGCGCAACAAGCTCTGCTTAGCGAGGCTCCTTATCCGGAAATCCGTCCATTCGAAAGGTTGGGAATACATTTTAAAAAAGTATGTGGCCACGTCCGTTACGCATGGCGTGGTGCTACTGCCCACTGGCCGCCGGGCTCTGGCTGGTCGGAGTACTCTTTCTGTCGGCTTCTTAACAGGGTTGTAGAATGTCCGTGGAAGGTCCATTACGGCTACGTAGCTAGTTATATCATAGCAAGTGTAGCAACACGGCGAGGCGGGGCCAGGGTGTGTAAAACATTCACTGTGAAGCTGTAATGGTGCTATCATTACCGAGCGGGCGCGGAGCGCCGGCGAGGTTTCTCGCCGTGTAGACAGATTTTTAACTTTACCCGACCCGACCCGACCCGACCCGACCCGACCCGACCCGACCGTCGCGTCTCTCAGAAGCTTATTACTCCGCAACCATTCACCCGACCATGTTCCGGTTTTCACCATTGGATAGGTCCACCGAATCAATTTTGTTTTTGGTATAGCGCGTTCTGATAGAGGCGTTATCACATCGCGTGGCACGCACAAAAGTGGGGCATATCAAACCACCGATTTTAGAAGAAAATCACGTCTGATGATAAAACGGCTTCATCAAACTGGACCAATTTTGGCGTACGCTAAGAGCCAATGATGCCCCATGTGTTGCATGGTTACTTTAACCTTATTCCCTGCGGGGGGGGGGGGGGGCAGATTCTGCCCCCCGGTGGTTTTTCACTTGCCGCTTCTAAACCGTTAGGCCTAGCGTCTTGAAACTTTGTGACTTTTCCTAACTTTGAATGCGCCATTCAAAGTTAGGAAAAGTCACACAACAAAATTGATTCGTGTTGTGTCATTTTTTTAGGGAAAAAAATCGGGCCAGGAGAGGCGGTGCCAGGCTCCTGTTTAGGGGAGGGTGTTACGAATGCGGTTGTGCGGCGCATACTTTCTTCGTAGTTTGCGGTGCAATAAATGCGTCAGAAACATTTTCAATGCAATATGCATAAAAAATACTGGGATTATACATTTTTTGTTGGCAGAGGCGCACTCAGGTACACAAAATGGGAGGCGATACCATACCTCAAATTAGGCCCAACTTCAAATTAGTAAGATGATAAAAGCGTTACTCGCATGGTGCCCCCCCCCACGTTGTTTTCCTGGATCCGCCTATGCGCAATATATTAAATTTAACAAATTACAGCAAGTAATGCCCACATGTGACGTTCATGTCGTCCAAAACAATCACGAACAGCACAAATTTGTTATCAGAAAAAAATACATTTTACATTCCCTGAATACGCCTATGATTTTTGATTTTTGTATCTATCTTATGGTATATTAAAGACCATTACATTTGAAGCTCAAAACTGTTTGGGGCATGCAAATCGGCCAAACCACATGGCCGCAATGACCTTTAAAAAAAAAACTTTTTTTGACCCCTGGCTCCCCATTTTTGAACAAAAATTAAATTTCGGGCCCCTAAAAGAAATATCTTGTCATGACGAATCGAATGGCGTTTCCCCATCGAAATAGACCGAGCGGTTCTCGAGATCTCGGGGGGGGGGGGGGGGGGGGGGGTCAGGGCAGAATCTGACCCCCGCAGGTTAGCGTAATTTTGGCCGCCCGCAGGGAATAGGGTTAAACTTAAAGCCCAGGACACTATGCACTATGCGTGATTTCCCGATCACGCGCGTGTTCCGCATAAATGCGGCATCAGACAAGTTCACCTAATTGAAAACACATTGGTTGCGTTCAGGGGCGTCGCCACGGATTTTTGAGTGTGGCGGGAGGGGAGGGGACGAAGTGCCGGATGAACCATCAGTACGGTTCGCGACAATGTGAGGGAAAATAAGTTAACCATCAGTACGGTTCGCGACAATGTGAGGGAAAATAAGTTAACCATCAGTACGGTTCGCGACAATGTGAGGGAAAATAAGTTAACCATCAGTACGGTTCGCGACAATGTGAGGGAAAATAAGTTAACCATCAGTACGGTTCGCGACAATGTGAGGGAAAATAAGTTAACCATCAGTACGGTTCGCGACAATGTGAGGGAAAATAAGTTAACCATCAGTACGGTTCGCGACAATGTGAGGGAAAATAAGTTAACCATCAGTACGGTTCGCGACAATGTGAGGGAAAATAAGTTAACCATCAGTACGGTTCGCGACAATGTGAGGGAAAATAAGTTAACCATCAGTACGGTTCGCGACAATGTGAGGGAAAATAAGTTAACCATCAGTACGGTTCGCGACAATGTGAGGGAAAATAAGTTAACCATCAGTACGGTTCGCGACAATGTGAGGGAAAATAAGTTAACCATCAGTACGGTTCGCGACAATGTGAGGGAAAATAAGTTAACCATCAGTACGGTTCGCGACAATGTGAGGGAAAATAAGTTAACCATCAGTACGGCTCGCGACAATGTGAGGGAAAATAAGTTAACCATCAGTACGGCTCGCGACAATGTGAGGGAAAATAAGTTAACCATCAGTACGGTTCGCGACAATGTGAGGGAAAATAAGTTTGGCTTAATAATGTATCATTAGGAACGCAATTTTTAGTTGCATGTACCAGCATTATTTATTCTATTTTACTTTGTAACCGGTGAATACAAATAACTTCTTCGGAAATATTCATGGTAGAATGTTAAAACAAATTATATGTAGGTATATTCGATAGACACTGCCAGGCAATGATGACAGTCATTTTCAACAATTAAATCACCACACATGTAAGCCATCAAAAATAAAATATGTTTACGTTAGCTGTTTGGGATTCGCTTCCCAAGTTGATACACATTCTAGTTATTCTTGTTACATAGATAGCTATTTCATACTAATGACGAGAAGTGGTAGCCACATCATGTCCGTCTGTCCGTTCGGATGTCGCCCCATTGACTCCGCGCACCTTGCAGTCACAACTGCGAAATTTGTCAGTTTTGTGGGGATGTAGGATCGCACTCGTATGCACATTTTGCGTTCATTCATGATATGCGGTTAATCTGCAATTCTAAGTATTATTAATATGACGTGAAGTGAATGTCAGTCAGAACTTGTAGGCGCCTCCCGGCTGCCACAACTGGCTTTTTGCTTTCGGGAGACTGGATCAGTGGTCATGGGGGGGGGGGGGGGAGGGGTATTTTATAAATATTTAGGAGGTCGGTGGTGCGATACAAGGCAACGTCACTGGCGTGTTTTTTCCTCTATCTTCTTCGTACGCTCAGCGCATCTGACTGTTCTGCGTGCTGACGACCCGGGCTGCCCGTATATGTACCAGGAGGACGGATCACCCTGGGTCCGGTGACTGTCGTCCGGCTCGTTGTGCGGGGTAGTCGTTTGTGGACGGCTGGCCGAGACGGATGCGGATGAACTATCTCATGTACTTGAAGTAATGGATGAAGTAATTATCCGAAAACTACCTCGCTTTGCAAACTTTGAACGCATTTGGGCATTTTTATTTTTTACTTTATATATTTAGTCAGCAGCTTTTTAATATATACAGGGTGTTTCATAGAGAATGGCAATTTTAAAATCGAAAGTACAAGTATAACAAATAGTCGGAGCACGTGGAAATTTACAAGTATTGTTGGACATTGTTGGAGATTTTGATTTCCAACACATGACATAGCCTTTACACAACCAGTGCAACATGAGAGGTGAATATGCCAGACTACCCTCCTCGCGCCCGCCGAACGCCAAAATACACAAAATTTCAAATAGCAGTAGGCATGGATGATCTTCAAATTCAGAAATTTGGGGTGAAATCGAAGTTGAAGTGACACTTTTTGCTATACTTTATATTCAGCACATGACATATGGTCAGAATATCGGCGCTGAGAGGTTCTTCCTAAGATTCGTAGCTAAAAACGCCGAAGTTCGACCCCAAACCCATCTGGAACCTGGCTGAAGCTCCGCGGGCGAGTGTTCTGGCGTCTGACTGACTAGCGGTGGACCGCCCGGAGCCCATCAATATTCCTTTACTTACGGAGCCCATGTCTATCGCCACTAGGCTACTAGTTTTGTTGCCAGTGACCTTTGCGGAGCTAAGAAAGACATCTTGTTTGTCTGGACTAGCTTCAGGCTGTACGGGAGCTGGCTGACTCCACAAACTCCGAAGAAGCGATCCGGGCCATATGCCATCTCCATTGAAATGCCCGTAAAGTGCATTGAACTTTGGCATGCTGCCGTGGAGCCGTTTTGCTAGATAGACTATAGAGAAAATGTAATCACAAAAATGCAAATGTCCAGGATATTCAACTTCGATTCACCCCAAATTTCTGAATTTGAAGATCATCCACGCCTACTGCTATTTGGAATATGGCGTATTTTGCTGTCGGCCGCGAAGAGGGCAGTCTGGCATCTTCACCTCTCATGGCTGTGCGAGGAGGGTAGTCTGGCATCTTCACCTCTCATGGCTGTGTGAAGAGAGTGGTCTGGCATCTTCACCTCTCATGGCTGTGTGAAGAGGGTGGTCTGGCATCTTCACCTCTCATGGCTGTGCGAGAGGAGGGTAGTCTGGCATTTTCACCTCTCATGGCTGTGGGAGGAGGGAAGTCTGGCATCTTCACCTCTCATGGCTGTGCGAGGAGGGTGGTCTGGCACTTCACCTCTCATGGCTGTGTGAAGAGGGTGGTCTGGTATCTTCACCTCTCATGGCTGTGTGAAGAGGGTGGTCTGGCATCTTCACCTCTCATGGCTGTGTGAAGAGGGTGGTCTGGCATCTTCACCTCTCATGGCTGTGTGAAGAGGGTGGTCTGGCATCTTCACCTCTCATGGCTGTGTGAGGAGGGTAGTCTGGCATCTTCACCTCTCATGGCTGTGTGAAGAGGGTGGTCTGGCATCTTCACCTCTCATGGCTGTGTGAAGAGGGTGGTCTGGCATCTTCACCTCTCATGGCTGTGTGGGGAGGGTGGTCTGGCATCTTCACCTCTCATGGCTGTGTGAAGAGGGTGGTCTGGCATCTTCACCTCTCATGGCTGTGTGAGGAGGGTAGTCTGGCATCTTCACCTCTCATGGCTGTGGGAAGAGGGTAATCTGGCATCTCAGCCTTCACTGGCTGTGTGAAGGCTATGTCACGTGTTGGAAATTAAAATGACCAACAATTTCCAACAAAACTTTAAATTTCTCCGTGCTCCGACTATTTTTACTACTTGTGCTTTCGATTTTAAAATTGACATTCTGTATGAAACACCCTGTAGGTATCCGAGTTCAGGACCCGGCATAACAAACTGATAAATTTAATCTGGCCTTTTCGCTCTGTTACGAGGAATGCAAAAGCGAATGAAATAACATGTTGGTTACCAACGACTCCAAAACGTACATTGATATATCTGTCTCATTGATCATGTGTACCTATTCAATACAATACATTTCCGATTCATCAGGTAGGTACCTTTTTATTGAATGAACTTCTGATATCCATGTCAGCTCCCTTTCTTTCAAGCTCGGTTGAAACACAACAGTAGATATGGACTGCGACAGGGACGAAGAATCATAAACACCGCCATTGTTTCCTTTCAGCAAGCACAAAGTGTGCCTAAACGAATCGACACAGGGGACATTTGGTGTCATAATATGCCAGATTTTTCTGCTACCGAAATTCCATTAAAATTCCTGCCAACTTCCCTGAAGAAAAGTAAACATATCGCCCTGATCCCTTCCATTCTTCCATTGCCCTGCTACTTCTTTTCCAAGTGCTTTTTACTATATTTGAAACTGCAATAATTCCGAACAAGGTATGTATTTATGTCTCCAAAACGGGGGAACGGTGCCCCCCCCCCGCCCCCGCCCTCTACGGCGACACCCTTGGTTGCACTATACTAGCACATCACGCAAATCCCGCATGGAACGTCAAGCAAGCACGCAGAACACGCGGAACTACGTCACGCAGATCCTGCAATAAAGTTCAGAATTCTGAACCTCTTTGCGTGTTTTGGGTGATTGCGTGATGCGTGGTGACCATTGGGTTTCTATTATTTTGCTTGATTTCGCTTATTGTAGTGTATAATAGACCTAAAATGGAATAATCTGTACTGAGTATCGTGGCGGAAGATGAATGAAGAAGCGTGGGATCAAATTGTGAGTGTTGAAACTTATGTTGAAGCTGGTCGATATTTATGAAGTGGCTTAACAGCAGTTTAAAAATGCAGTGGTTTATCCATTTTCCTTGCGTGATTTGCATGATCACACAAAGCCCGGACGTCACGCAAGTCCCGCAAACACGCAGAAGACGTGCGGGATTTGCGGAACAATCACGCATAGTGTAGCCTGGTCTTTAGGCTTGAGCGCACGTGAGCACGTGGAAGAAATAAGGGTGTCAGGTTACACCCCTATGATGTATCTCCGAAACTACTAGGCAGATTATAGCGAAATTTGGTGTGCTGCTTCCAACTGACATCCAGACAATATTCCACATGATGAATCGGAAGTTGCATGGCACATGCGCACGTGCGGACCCCTATTTTATATCTCCGAAACTACTGGGCCTATTGAGCTGGAATTTTGCATGCATATTAGGGCATGACTATTAGCTGCTTTACACGTGCCTGGGCATACGCTAATATGCACGTGCGCACGTGCGCCACCGTGTTTCAGAGCTCGGAAACTACTGGACCTATCGAGATTAAGATTTTCATACAGGCTAAGGAAGGGCTATTAGGAGGTTCGCACTTGGCGGAACTTGGCTCACTATGCACGTACGCACGTGCGGACCATTATTTTATATCTCTGAAACTACCTGCCCGATTCAGTTGAACGTTCCCATGCATATTAGGGTATAACTACTGAATGTTTCACGCGTCATGGGACATAAGCCAATGCGCACGTGTGCACCCGTATCGTTTCATATTTCAAAGCTGTTTTAGCTTTACCAGAGCGCGCCCGCTCGGTCATCGCCCACAAAGACGTTTTACTGGTTATCTAAGATACATTTAGGTTGGATTTGGTTCGTTAGAAATAATACTTATCCGTTTTGTTTTGTGTTGAGCATACCATGCAATTTATTTTATTTTAATTTTCATAAGTTATTTTAAGTTTAATTCGATTCGCTTTCATTCAACCTTCACTTCTTAAAGGAAACAGTCCACCTTGAAACAAAATCCCAGAAATGATTGAGAAAAGCTAGAAATGCATTATCATGTTACTAGTAAGCCATACAAATGTGTATCAACGCGGAAAAAGCAAATTATAATGTCAGTTATTTGGTTCCAATTCAGATGTTTTGCTCTCAATGGAGCAGGCACGTAGCCAGGGGGGGGGGGGCGGCTGGGGCGCCCCCCCCTGGAGGTCAGGAGGGCCCTTTTCGGCGCGCTGCGCGCGCCGAAAATGTCCGATGAGATCGCGCGAAGCGCGGTATCATGGGCTCTTTATCACGCGAAGCGTGGCCTTTAGAGAGTTTAGAGCACTTCAGAGGCCCTTTAGGGCCACCAGGTCCCTCTCTGAAAGACCAGAGGGCCCCTTGGACGTTCAAAAGAGCCCTGTGCATGTCAGATGGGCCCCTGGCCAGACCGAAAGGGCACCTAAGCGGGTCAGAGGGCCCCCTGAGCAAGCCGAATGGCCCCCTGCACACGTCAAATGGGCCCCTAGCCAGCACGGAGGGGCCCTGGGCAGGTCGAAAGGCCCCTGAGCATGTCGGCAGGGCGACAAAGCGGCCAGCGCAGTCCCTTGCCAGGTCATAAGGGCCCCTGAGCAGGTTGGAGGGCCCCTGGACAGACCAGAGGGCCCCTGGGAAGTTAAAAGGGCCCCTGTACAGGTCAGAGGGGCCCCTGCCCAGACCGAAAGGGCCCTTAGGTGGGTCAGAATGGCCCCTGAACATGCCGAATGGGCTCCTAGTCAGCACGGAGGGGCCCCAGGGCAGGTCGGAGGGCCCTCGGAGCATGTCGCAAGACGACAAAGCAGCCAGCGCAGTCCCCTTGCCAGGTCGGAAGGGCCCCTTAGAAGACTGGAAGGCTCCTGGAGAGACCAGAGGGCCCCTGGAAAGTTAAAAGGGCCCCCTGCAGATCGGAGGGGCCCCTGACCAGACCGAAAGGACCCCTGGGCGGGTAAGCTCCCCTGAACATGCCGAATTGGCCCCTGGCCAGCACGGAGGGGCCCCTGGCCAGCACGGAGGGGCCCCAGGGCCGGTCGGACGCCCCTCGAACATGCCGGATGAGTTCCTAGCCAGATAACAACAACAACAACAACACACATAAAGCCAAAACAATAACCAAACAATAACAACAGTGGGTAGTGGGGAGATGGTGCAAAGGCACACTTGGCCTATAACGAGGCACCATCCCCCGCGCGACATTTTGAATTTCTACACCTGACCATCATGTGCATTGTTTAGTCAATGACCGCAGCAACAGCTTTGCCCCGCGCGTGCCGAGCTCCTCTGTTAATTTGAACGGAAACTTTTGTGTCGGAAATATATTTTTGGAAAAGATGTGCTACCCTCTGAGAACTTGAAGTCCTAATGCTTGTCCCATGTATAAGTGTGTCGTATTGTTTGGTGGTAGTGAAGTGAGTGAAGTCAGTGTTTAGGTCTGTAGATATATTTTGAAAGAGACTTTGTCTGAGTGGCGCGTAAAGTGGGCAGTGTAACATGAAGTGCAATGTGGTTTCTGTTCTGTGTCCGCATTGACAGTGTGGGTGTGGGGATTTTTGTATTTGGAACAGGTGTGCATTTAGATCTGAACTTCCTAGCCGTAGTTGAAGTGTGTATTATGTTACCACGTTTGGAGCCGGGAGTGTAATAACTAGGTGGATGCCTTGCTCCCAACAAAGCTGTGATTTTTTTTTGAAGGTTCGTGATGACTGTTGGGACCGTACATGTGGTGGTAATTTGTTCCATTTACGAGTAGTGTCGGGTATGAACGATTTTTGAAATCGTGAGGTTCTATTATAAGGAAGCGTCAAAGTGTTCGAATTTCTGAGTGTCCTAACTGTGTCGGTGTGTCGTGGTTGGGAAAAGTTTGTTTGATATAGTCTGGAACGAGCCTACATCTGGATAGGTGCCAGAAGAGCGTTAGTCGATGCATTTCTCGTCTAGTTGTTAGTCGGTCCCAACCAAGCTGTAGTCTAAGTTTGTCAGTAGAAGTTCTAAAATATGTCCCGGTAACAAGTCTAGCAGCGCGGTTTGGCAGTGTCTCTAGTCTGCGTTCGTCGTACGCTGTGAGATGCCCATCGAAAATGGCGTCACAGTAGTCGAAATAAGGTCGTATGTACGTCGTGTATATGTTTTATAATAGTGGCCGTGGTAGCTTGGAGGCAACTGTGTAGAGAGGGCTAAGTGCAATGTTGACTTTGCGAATTATTTCTTTAACGTGGTTGTGGAATCAGAGGTCTGTTGACAGAGTGAGTCCTAAGTGTTTGTGTGAGTCTGTCGTCGGGATTGTTTGTCCAGCAAAAGTCAGTGTCGGTGAGGGATGTTGGGAATTGTTGCTGAAAGTCTGGCAGATAGTTTTCGTAGGACTGAAAGTTATGGCCCATCGCCTGCCGTAGTTTTCAATTATGTTTAGGTCGCGTTGGAGGGATTCCTGAACATTATCTACGTCTATCGTTGAGTGTGATGAGTACAGTGATATGTCGGCAGCATAGAATAAAGCTGTGTTTTCGGTTTTGTCAGCTAGGTCAAGGTAGATAATTGCTAGTAACGGGCCCATACTGGATCCCTGTGGGCAGCCAGCGTCTATTGTTTGTAAAGTTGAGTACGTGTTCCCCAGCCTAACCCTGTGTCGCCTGTCTGTCAAGTATGATTTAAGCCAGCCACATACTTTGTCAGTAATGTAAAAGTCAGTTTGACATTTATATAGTAGTCCTGCGTGCCAGATTTTATCGAAGTATTTAGTGATGTCGAGGTATACGGCTGTAAAGTCATGTTCCTGGTCCTGTGATTTGTACAGCTTGTGTGTCATGTGTGCGAGTTGAAGTTGAGTGCTATGATGGGGCCGGTACCCGCTCTGCTTGTCCGACAAGAGGTGATTAGTCGTAAGGTGTTCGTAAATGCGATTGAAGATAATTTTTTCTAAAATTTTCGATAGGCAAGAGAGCAGGCTAATTGGACGATAGTTGAGGGGGTTGGATGCAGAGTCATTGCTTTTTTTTAAATAGGAGTAATGTTGGCAACCTTCCAAGTGCTCGGAAATGTTGCAGTATTTAGTGACTTGTTAAATAGTTTTGTCAGTGGTTCATATATGAGAAGAGCGCACATTTTGAGTATCTTGGCAGGAAGTTGGATGCCAACATGCCGGATGAGTTCCCCTCCGACCCCTGGGCAGGTCGGAGGGGCCCCTGAGCAGGGGCGGCGGATTGCGGGGGGCAGGATACCCAAAATACCCCCCAGTCGAAAATCCTGGGGGAGAGCATCAGGGTCATTTTGCCCCCAGATTTTAGCCTGCTCAATCTTGGAGGCAAAATTACCCTTTTGCCCCCCCCCCCCTCCCCCCAGGATCTTCAACGGGGGGGGGGGATTTTGGGTACCCTGCGCCCCGCAATCCGCCGCCCCTGCCCCTGAGCATATCGGCAGGGCGACAAAGCAGCCAGTGCAGTCCCTGGCCAGGTCGGACGGACCTCTGATCAGGCCGAATGGGCCCCTTGACACACAAGAGGGGCTTCTTGGAAGGTCAGAAGAGTCCCTGGTGAGACCGGAAGGGTCTAAGCACGTATATATCCCAGATGAAGATTAAATACAAAGAGGACTTACTCCACAATACAAATACTAAAAGCGGAGCTTTCGGGTATATTGTAACACCCTTCGTCAGGGTGCTACAATATACTCGAAAGCTCCGATGTTATTTTTTCCTGTAGAGTAAGCCCTCTTTGTATTATATATATATATATATATATATATATATATATATATATCACCTACTCCATATCATGTCTTTTCGCTTCGCGGATCCCAGATGAGTCCCTGCACAGGTCGGAAGGGCGTTGAAAAGGTCAGAGGGCCCCTAGACGATCTGAAGGGACCTTGGGCCTTCCAACAGTAAGAATACAGTTGTCCAGGGAATACAACTAAAAAATTTCGTGCCGCTCCGCGGCGTAATTTAACTGCAAATTAAATTATATGCGGGTAGGAAAAAATTGGCCTGTTTCTAGGCGCATTTATGTGTTATGTTGCTACTTTACTATATATTTGGGCAAAATAGTTCACTTTAGCACTTTTTACCGCACTTTTAAACGCACAATATAGCAATTTTAGAGGACCGCACCATACGCAATGCGACGTATTGCTGAGAAAGCATATCCAGGGCATAATACTCCAAATTTTCGCGCTGCTCCGCGGCGCAATTTGTTTAAGAGTTCCAGGTCTTGAGCTGAAAAATATTCCAAGTTGGTATAGCTGATTCCAAATTGGTGTCGCTGGTTCCAAGGTTGATATGGCAGTTTGCTAACTCCAGCTCCTAAAAGTTGGTATGGCCCATGTCATACCTGTCATACTGCATTTTCCGACCTTGTAACGTGCCGCTTCATCCGTTTTTTTTTGGGGGGGGGGGCCTTTCAACGCTTGGGAAGGGAGCTCTTTCAACGCTCGGGAAGGGGCCTTTTCGAGGCGCCCCCCGGACGAAATCCTGGTTACGTGCCTGGAATGGAGTGAATTAATGCGAACTCAGCACGTGCGTGACGTATAATTGCACTAAGAATACTGATAAAAGTGTTTATAGACGATTTTAGCGATATATGTCAAAGTTCATTCGTGCAATGAAGGGAATAAGGCACTGAAGCAGCATGTTCTTGTCCAGCGCTTTATATTTAAATGTGTATAATAATTATTCCCAAGCCATACGTCATAATCATACGTCAAATCAGCCAATCAGCGATCAGAGCCCACGATGGATACTCCGATGGATTCTAGGACTCCGGTATTAGATCGTTTCTAGGACTCCGGTAGCTCACGATATATTCTAAGACTCCGGTAAGCCAATTTTAATTAATTAACTCGTTTCTATGAAGCTCTGAAAGCTTCTCAAGTCCATTTTCGAGCATGGACTACACTTGGCTATCTCAACTCAAACCCTCATGTTAAAGGTGACCTGTTTCCTTGAATTTCAAATTTATGATTGCTCGATGCAATGACAAATGCAGTCAATGTAACCATAGTTGAACACGCCACCTAGCCAGATTGCAGAGCTATTTGGGTTATCTGAACGACTCCCAGTCAGTCTGTGTATCGTGTTCTCTATCTGTGAACGCCGTGCCGACCTGCCTATCCGACAACAGGACCTCGAGCATTACATCACCATTCACCACCACTTTCGGACACCGGAGCCTGATAACGCCAGCCCGATCCTCCTCCTCGAGACGATCGACATCCCGGCCAGGGGGTGCCTCGACTCTGCACTCTCGAGTACCCTCTGTCGCAACGATGGGCGGAGGTGCCTCGAGCGACCCCCCCCCGCCCTGCTGCAATAGTGGGGGGTCGGGAAGCTCTCTCGATTAGATTGTCACGTGCCGACTCTTCAAAGCATACAAAGGCTCTCCACCACAACCTAGTGATATATTTGAAAGTCTTTTAACATTTTTTTAGCCCTTGGATTAAAGAGGACGGAGCCATTGGGAGTTAATATATTGCAATAGTCCTATTAGTTTTGAGACTTACCAGGTACATCAAAGTGGGGGGTAAGCGCCTTGCGTGGGGGGGGGGGGGGTAAGGCCGGGAGACTATCGGAGCGATCACGAGCCATCTGATACGGCGAGCCCCGGCCCGCCATCTCGATACACTGTATAAAGTACATACATACCGCACTGGCGCCGGCGGCCGACCGGATGGAGGGGTGCAAACATACCAACAAGGACGCAGATACCGACACCGATACGGACATCGGCACCGGCACCGGCACCGGCACCGACACCGACACCGGCACCGGCACCGGCACCGGCACCGGCACCGGCACCGACACCGACACCGACACCGGCACCGGCACCGGCACCGACACCGGCACCGGCACCGGCACCGGCACCGGCACCGGCACCGGCACCGGCACCGATACCGACACCGATACGGACATCGGCACCGGCACCGGCACCGACACCGACACCGACACCGACACCGACACCGACACCGACACCGACACCGACACCGACACCGACACCGACACCGACACCGACACCGACACCGACACCGGCACCGGCACCGGCACCGGCACCGACACCGACACCGACACCGACTCCGACACCGACACCGACACCGACAGACACCGACACCGACACCGACACCGACACCGACACCGATACCGACACCGATACGGACATCGGCACCGGCACCGGCACCGGCACCGACAGACACCGACACCGACACCGACACCGACACCGACACCGACACCGACACCGACACCGACACCGACACCGACACCGACACCGACACCGACACCGACACCGACTCCGACACCGACACCGGCACCGGCACCGGCACCGGCACCGACAGACACCGACACCGACACCGACACCGACACCGACACCGACACCGGCACCGGCACCGACACCGGCACCGGCACCGGCACCGACAGACACCGACACCGACACCGACACCGACACCGACACCGACACCGACACCGACACCGACACCGACACCGACACCGGCACCGACACCGACACCGACACCGACACCGACACCGACACCGACACCGGCACCGGCACCGGCACCGGCACCGGCACCGGCACCGGCACCGGCACCGACACCGACACCGACACCGACACCGACACCGACACGGGCGTGACACGGCATCAGATAACCGACCTGCCCCCCCCCCCCCCCCGGCCACCAGCCACCACTCAACAGTGATGTCTCCGATGCGCAATATAGCCTTCGTTGTAGGAACGTTAGTGAACATAGCCAGGTCAATGTAGCAAGGCAGCAAGTCTCCAGCGCCAGCGCCGCGCCGGTCGCAGGCTGCCCCGGTCGCGGTGGGAAATCGGACGCCAACTCCCCTGCTGCTTATGTTTGTAGCCTGCGGGCAGGGCTGGTTCAATGACCTTTCCGCTCCGTACCGGACTTCAAGCGATTATTTCCCGGAGGCGGCTGTGTTTGTTAGTCATATCAAACATCAGACATCAGACAGACGTCAGACGTCAGATGTCTGATGTCTGATGTCTGATGTCTGATGTCTGTCTGAATCAGACATCAGACATCATACGGCTGATATCAGACATCAGACGTCATACGGCTGATATCAGACAGACGTCATACGTCTGATATCAGACATCAGACGTCATACGGCTGATATCAGACATCAGACGTCATACGGCTGATATCAGACATCAGACGTCATACGTCTGATATCAGACATCATACGTCTGATATCAGACATCAGACGTCATACGGTTGATATCAGACATCAGACGTCATACGTCTGATATCAGACATCAGACGTCATACGGCTGCTATCAGACATCAGACGTCATACGGCTGATATCAGACATCATACGTCTGATATCAGACATCAGACGTCATACGGCTGATATCAGACATCATACGTCTGATATCAGACATCAGACGTCATACGGCTGATATCAGACATCAGTCAGCGGGGCTGCAGACGAGCGGAGAGTATCTTTATGCGTGCGTGCGTGCGTGCGTGCGTGCGTGCGTGCGTGTCACCTGTGCCGTCACGACGGACGAGCCAGAGGGTGTCACTCTCCTCAGGTCGGACGTGCGGCTGCACTGAGCTGTCGCAGGGTGTCAAGTGATGGGTGTCAGGTGATGGGTGTCAGGTGATGGGTGTCAGGTGATGGGTGTCAGGTGATGGGTGTCAGGTGATGGGTGTCGGGTGATGGGTGTCAGGTGATGGGTGTCAGGTGATGGGTGTCAGGTGATGGGTGTCAGGTGATGGGTGTCAGGTGATGGGTGTCAGGTGATGGGTGTCAGGTGATGGGTGTCAGGTGATGGGTGTCAGGTGATGGGTGTCAGGTGATGGGTGTCAGGTGATGGGTGTCAGGCGATGGGTGTCGGGTGATGGGTGTCAGGTGATGGGTGTCAGGTGATGGGTGTCAGGTGATGGGTGTCAGGTGATGGGTGTCAGGTGATGGGTGTCAGGCGATGGGTGTCGGGTGATGGGTGTCAGGTGATGGGTGTCAGGCGATGGGTGTCAGGTGATGGGTGTCAAGTGATGGGTGTCAAGTGATGGGTGTCAGGTGATGGGTGTCGGGTGTCAGGTGATGGGTGTCAGGTGATGGGTGTCAGGTGATGGGTGTCAGGTGATGGGTGTCAGGTGATGGGTGTCAGGTGATGGGTGTCAGGTGATGGGTGTCAGGTGATGGGTGTCAGGTGATGGGTGTCAGGCGATGGGTGTCGGGTGATGGGTGTCAGGTGATGGGTGTCAGGTGATGGGTGTCAGGCGATGGGTGTCGGGTGATGGGTGTCAGGTGATGGGTGTCGGGTGTCAGGTGATGGGTGTCAGGTGATGGGTGTCAGGTGATGGGTGTCGGGTGATGGGTGTCAGGCGATGGGTGTCGGGTGATGGGTGTCAGGTGATGGGTGTCAAGTGATGGGTGTCAAGTGATGGGTGTCAGGTGATGGGTGTCGGGTGTCAGGTGATGGGTGTCAGGTGATGGTTGTCAGGTGATGGGTGTCAGGTGATGGGTGTCAGGTGATGGGTGTCAGGTGATGGGTGTCGGGTGATGGGTGTCAGGTGATGGGTGTCAGGTGATGGGTGTCAGGTGATGGGTGTCAGGTGATGGGTGTCAGGTGATGGGTGTCAGGTGATGGGTGATGGGTGTCGGGTGATGGGTGTCAGGTGATGGGTGTCAGGTGATGGTTGTCAGGTGATGGGTGTCAGGTGATGGGTGTCAGGTGATGGGTGTCATGTGATGGGTGTCAGGTGATGGGTGTCAGGTGATGGGTGTCAGGTGATGGGTGTCAGGTGATGGGTGTCAGGTGATGGGTGTCAGGTGATGGGTGTCATGTGATGGGTGTCAGGTGATGGGTGTCAGGTGATGGGTGTCAGGTGATGGGTGTCAGGTGATGGGTGATGGGTGTCATGTGATGGGTGTCAGGTGATGGGTGTCAGGTGATGGGTGTCAGGTGATGGTTTTATCGTTACCCGTTATTCCTGCATTTGCGTGAAGCAGCGTATCATTGGCCCTATTTCCATGGGCAGTTCAAACTGTTTTACAACGGATGGCTTAACACGGATGAGTTGGTTTCCGGCCATGTAAGTGGGCATATCTCGCCAGCAATCATAGAGTACGACAGGAGGTGTACAATCTTGGCAGGCTGGCGAGATATGCCCACTTACATGGCCTGAAAACAACTAATCCGTTTTTAGCTATCTGTTTTAACCCTCGCCCTAGGGGGGGGGGGGGCTGACAGCCCCCCCCTTTGAGGTTTTTCTTGAATAACATTTTACACATGCGGCGCATCTTGCTGAAATTTTCAGTAGCTGAGTTTAAAACAATTATGCGTATCCTATCACAATTTTAAGTGTATACGACTATTAGATCGTGACCTATGACCTTTTCATCAAGGTCATGCCAGACCCCAAAGGGCCATTGACCAAAGGTCACCAGTTGATCTAGATACTCAAAATGGGATGCCTTTGGAGTCTCCTTATGACAGGCAACACGTTACTTTTTACGGTGTCTCTATCTCGCTCCGTTCGGAAGTTATACTAAGCGCCCTGTACATGTGCTGTAATGCAAAACGCATAGCAATTGTCATCTATGGTGGCGATTTCCTTGACCTAAGAGGTCATTAACTGGCCCAGGCCTAAAATCGATATATTGCCAGATAGCTAATACAACGATCAACATTTTGACGCTAACCAAATAGTTGTATACTCATAACTTTGGTAATGACGACGGACAGAGCAAAATCGCTATTTTTGGACGTGGTCGATCTTAGGTCATTCACTTGATCTGAAAGGTCACCCGTTGACCTGAAGC
Organism: Chirona hameri; assembly: GCA_036785665.1. NCBI lineage: Eukaryota > Metazoa > Arthropoda > Thecostraca > Balanomorpha > Balanidae > Chirona > Chirona hameri. The sequence goes on along the minus strand of JAXIVJ010001277.1, from coordinate 27,085 downwards.
CTAAAATTCGCATACTGTTAGATTTCTCTCATGACAGGCAACATGCTGGTTCTTACTGCATTGTTCTATGTTGCTGGGTTTGGAAGTTAACAGGGGGAGGGACTGTTAGCCCCCCCCCCCCCCACCCGTAGGGGGAAGGTGAGAAATGGTCCCCGTAGGGCGAGGGTTAAACCAGTTTAAACTGCCATGGAAATAGGGTCATTTTGATGCATATGTGAAGTGTATAGAGATAACTTAAAGCCGATCTAGAAGAGGAAAAGCTGATCATGCAAGTTCCCCGATATAGTTTTAGACAAAGCTTGGTCGCCAAGTGACCACAAGCAGTCGGCCAATCATCATTATAGACAAAAATGGGTTTGCTTCCATAAGTTTCTTGAGAAAGTGTGTCGACTTTGAATGCATGCAACAGGCACTGGGCACAGTTCAGAGAAATAAACGGATCAATCGGAGAAACATTCACACTGGAAAACCTACCAGGCCTGAGGTGGTGGCGTATTTCTACGTTAAAGGGAATGTTTCACCTTTGCATTGGTTTTGAACTGAGATAGCCATTATCTTTGGCCGTTATTGAAATGTCGAGAATACTAAGGTCACTTTCCCCAAAACTTAGCCGTTTTTGAGCAATTTAATTTCTCATTTGCAAAATGGGGTCTAGGCTAGTACCGCCGCTGATTGGCTGACAGCCACTTTGTCAGCCAATCAGCGGTGGTCTATAGCTCGATAATGACGTTATCATCCCAAATTTAAACTTCAACATATCCGTTACAACATAAGAAGACATAACCTGTTTAGACTAAGTCTGTTCAAGGCCGTTCAAGACGTGGCGCCGTGTGTGGCAGTGGTGGGGTGCTGTGGTGTTTAGTGTGCGGTCCTGTGATGGCGCGTGGCGCGTGGCGCGTGGCGCGTGGCGCGTGGCGCGTGGCGGGTGGCGCGTGGCGCGTGGCGGTGCGTTTATATGGTGTTGTCGAGTGCTTGTTGTGCGGTGGTGTGATGGCGAGGTGACGCTAGATTGATATTTGTACTGTGCGGTGGTGTGATGGCGAGGTGACGCTAGATTGATATTTGTACTGTGCGGTGGTGTGATTGCGGGGTGACGCTATATTGATATTTGTACTGTTCGGTGGTGTGATGGCGAGGTGACGCTAGATTGATATTTGTACTGTGCGGTGGTGTGATGGCGAGGTGACGCTAGATTGATATTTGTACTGTGCGGTGGTGTGATGGCGGGGTGACGCTAGATTGATATTTGTACTGTGCGGTGGTGTGATGGCGGGGTGACGCTAGATTGATATTTGTACTGTGCGGTGGTGTGCGGTGAGCGTTGTGTGGTGAGTGTGGTGTTTGGTGTTGTGACGGCGCTGTGCTGTGGTGTGCTAAGGCACGGTGTGGTGTTTCTTGTGTGGTGTTTGGTGCTGTGACGGCGCTGTGCTGTGGTGCTGCGATGACCTGTGCTGCGATGACCTGTGCTGCGCTGGTGGGGTGTGAAGAGCGCTGTATGCCGGTGTGTGCGTGTCTCGAGGCCGGCAGGGCCGCTATCGGTGTGTGCCGCTCCGCCCACTGCAGTTCAGGTGTGCGATTCACACCCACCATTTGGGCCCATTTGCGCGTGATAACAGGCTGGCGGCGGCGGCGGCGGCGGCGGCGGGCGGGCGCCGCTCGATTATGAGGCGTCAGCGCTGCGCGGCCACGCCGTGGTGACAATCTATGACGTCACGTGTGGCGACCGACGTCTACACAACGATTCCGCATTCCTGGCAGCGACTTCACCCGTCACTGTTTGTTGAGCGGCGGTGGCGCAAATAAGGCGGGATATGGTAACATTATTACGAGCGAGCGCGCTCGCGCTCGCTCGTCCTTCCGTGATTACGAACGCTCGCTCGGCCTTCCGTGGTATATGGGGAAAATCTGATTATGAGCGGCCCGTCCCGGTCCGGCCCGACCCGACCCGACCCGACCCGACCCGACCCGACCCGACCCGACCCGACCCGACCCGACCCGACCCGACCCGACCCATGGCGATGCTTTTGAGAAGCTCATATCTCTGCAACCACACGTCCGATTGACAAGCTGACTTCTTTGCTGAGCAGCCCCATTCAACCTACCCTGTTTGAGACCAGTGCCGACTCATGTGGGTGTTTACCACTGCGTGTGGCACGTGCCGCGTGAGGGGTGGTGAAAAGTGTTTTCTCGCAAAAACTCTGCAACGGCTGAGCCGATTGGGTTCGAATTTGGTGTGTGGTTAGGGACCTCTCATCCGCCAGTTTCCTACAAGTCAGGGATGGGGTGCCTCTGCACGTGCGCTCGTGCACACCCCTATTCTGTATCTCAGGAACGGCTGAGCCGATTGTGTTCGAATTTGGTGCATGGTTAGGGACCTCTCAGCCGCCGCCTTTCTACAAGTCGGGGGTGGGGTGGCTTTGCACGTGCGCACGTGCACACCCCTATTATATATATCTGGGACGGCTGAGCCGATTGTGTTCGAATTTGATGTTTGGTTAGGGACCTCTCAGCCCTCACGTTCCCACGAGTCAAAGGTGGGGTTCTCCGCACGTGCACACCTTTTTTTGTATCTCAGAAACTACTTGCCCGATCAAGTTAAAATTCCCCATACATTTCCTTCGCGCTCGCTCGTTCATCGCTAACTACGGCGCCTTACTGGTATATGGGACATCTGAATATGAGCGGCCCGACCCCGCCCGTACCGGTCCGTGGCGACGCTTTAGAGCAGCTAATATCTCTATCAGCTAATATCTAAAAGAAGTCAGCTTGTCAATCGGACGTGTGGTTGCAGAGATATGAGCTTCTCAAAAGCGTCGCCACGGGTCGGGCCGGGCCGCTCATATTAAGATTTTTCCCATATACCACTGAAAGACGAGCGAGCGCTTCGCGCTCGCTCGTAACAACAACTGATAAACTACCAGTAAGGCGCCGTAGTCGGCGATTAAAGAGCGAGCGCAAAGGAAATGTATGGTGAATTTTAACTCGATAGGGCAAGTGGTTTCTGAGATTCAAAAAAGGTGCGCACGTGCGCTCGTGCAGAGGCACCCCACCCCTGACTTGTGGGAAATTGGCGGCTGGAGGTCCCTAACCACACACCAAATTTGAACACAATCGGCTCAGCCATTCCTGAGATATAGCATAGGGGTGTGCACGTGCGTACGTGCAGAGACACCCTACCCCTTACTTGTGGGAAAGTGGCGGCTGATGGGTCCCTAACCACACACCAAATTTGAACACAATCTGCCCAGCCGTTGCGAAGTTTTTTGCGAGAAAACACTTTTCAACACCCCTCACGCGGCACGCGCCACATGCAGTGGTAGTGACCGACATGAGTCGGCACCGGTCTCAAACAGATTTGGTTGGATGCACTCAGCAAAGAAACCCGCTTGTCAATTGGACGTGCGGTTGCAGAGATATTAGCTTCTCAAAAGCGTCGCTACGGACCGGGCCGGGTCGGGCCGGGTCGGTTCGGGCCGGGCCGGGCCGCTCATATTCAGATTTTTCCCATATACCACCGAAGTACGAGCGAGCGCTTCGCGCTCGCTCGTAACCAGTAAGGCGCCGTAGCTGGCGATGAACGAGCGAGCGCGAAATAAATGTATGGTGAATTTCAACCCGATCGGGCAAGTAGTTCCTGAGATACAAAAAAGGTGCGCACGTGCAGAGGCACCCCACCCATGACTTGTGGGTAGGCGTCGGCGGAGGTGTCCCTAACCACACAACAAATTTGAATACAATCTGCTCAGCCGTTCCTGAGATATAGCATAGGGGTGTGCACGTGTGCACGTGCAGAGGCACCCCATCCCTGACTTGTGGGAAACTGGCGGTTGAGAGGTCCCTAACCACACACCAAATTTGAACACAATCGGCTAAGCCATTCCTGAGATATAGAATAGGGGTAAAAACGTGCGCACGTGCACTCCTCCCCTGACTTGCGGAAAGGCAACGGCTGAGAGGTCCCTAACCACACACCAAATTAGAACGCAATCGGTTCAGCCGTTCCTGAGATATAAAATAGGGGTGTGCACGTGCGTACGTGCAGAGACACCCCACCCCTTACTTGTGGAAAATTGGCGTCTGATGGGTCCCTAACCACACACCAAATTTGCACACAATCGGCTCAGCCGTTGCAGAGTTTTTGCGAGAAAACACTTTTCAACACCCCTCACGCGGCACGCGCCACGCGCCACGCGCAGTGGTAGTCATACCCACATGAGTCGGCACCGGTCTCAAACAGGGTAGGTTGGATGGGGCTGCTCAGCAAAGAAGTCAGCTTGTCAATCGGACGTGTGGTTGCAAATATATGAGCTTCTCAAAAGCGTCGCCACGGGTCGGGTCGGGTCGGGTCGGGTCGGGTCGGGTCGGGTCGGGTCGGGTCGGGTCGGGTCGGGTCGGGTCGGGTCGGGTCGGGTCGGGTCGGGTCGGGTCGGGTCGGGTCGGGTCGGGTCGGGTCGGGTCGGGTCGGGTCGGGTCGGGTCGGGTCGGGTTGGGTTGGGTCGGGTCGGGCCGGGCCGCTCATATTCAGATTGTTCCCATATACCACGGAAAGACGAAGGAGCGCTTCGCGCTCGCTCGTAAACAGCAACTAATATAGCCATAGTTACTACACACCAGTGCACACTGTTGCTATTTGGTTTCAGAGCGGCCAAACCCCCCATTTTGGCTTGATCAAATTTTTAGTTACAATGTACTTTTTCTCACAGAGAAATGTCAATGGGCCCGGGAATCAGCAGTCATATTGACCAAAACGTCTTTCGAATAGGTGTTTTGATGTCTTTAATTCACGGGTTCTGAAAAGTTCCTGAACAGGCCCTATGGACCAATAAGTTTGCCGATTTTGGAGCTTGTCTAATGTGTGTTGTTTATCATCAAAATATGTAATTTTTGGCATGCAATGAAAGCCCACTTCATGTTCTTTCATGTGAGGGTAAATTCTGAAGAAAAAAAACTGTCCTTCATAGAAAACAAACAAAATATATTTTGCGCCTTTATCGCTAACATAAACAATAATAATGTCATTTTTGACAGTCTCGGAAAATTAATGCTAAAGAATGCTACGGTAAGAGCATATATAACACCTTCATACAGGGTGTCCGGAAAAAAACATACTCTGGATTTTAGCTCGTGTTTCAATATGCACGTGCCAATTTTTTGGAAACTTTTCATGACTATAGCTTGGAACGTGGCAAAACCGATGAACGCGGAAACAAGTCCTTTGAGATGTTATTTAATATTGAAAAGGCGTTTTATGTGGAAGCCTACATTCCAGGGTGTGTTCCAGGGTGTCCGGAACAAAATTACTGTGATTTTCCGTGATAATTTCGGTTAGAAACAAACAATATTAAAAAAAATCGAGTATCGTTATATTCACCAGTTCATGGCAAAACAGATATGCATGACATTTGCACAGAGACTCCCTCTGTCAGTCACAGCTCACAGTGCAGCCTCCTACAGAAGATGCTCGATGTGCGCCCCCTTCCGGCGGATCAGCTGAGGCAGTCGCACAGTCTGCAGATGGTCGACAGCTTTGTCGATCATCGCTGAGGGCATGCGGCCGACTTCTGCGATGATGGCGCGCTTCAGGTCTTCTGTTGTTCTGGGCTTTTCTTTGTAAACACGGTCCTTGACCTTTGTAAACTCGGTCTCCACACAGAAAGAAATCCAATGGACTGAGGTCCGGGGAATGGGTGCCCACGCCACCTCCGCCTTGAGGCTGACAGAGGCAGTGTCTGTACAAATGTCACGGCTTATCTGTTTTGCCATGAACTGGTGAATATAACGATACTCGAATTTGTAATATTGTTTGTTTATAACCGAAATTATTACGGCAATTCACAGTATCTTTTTTTCCGGACACCCTGGAACACACCCTGGAATGTAGGCTTCCACACAAAACGCCTTTGCAATATTACAAAACATCTCAAAGGACTTATTTCTGTGTTCATCGGTTTTGCCACGTTCCCAGCTATAATCATGACAAGTTTCAAAAAAATTGGCACGTGCATATTGAAGCACGAGCTAAAATCCAGAGTATGTTTTTTCCGGACACCCTGTACATGTGTCCTTAATTCATAGTCTGAGGGCGGCACCTGGCCTGAGGGCGGCACCTGACCTGAGGGTGGTACCTGGGGTGAGGACGGCACCTGACCTTACCCCCCCCCCTAAATACGCCCCTGGGGCTGCCCCCGAACCCCTGGCTGCCCCCCCCAACCCCTCGCCGCCCCGCCCCCCACTCAAAGTTTTGTGGCGACGCCACTGCCTCCAAAGGCACCACCGATACACCTCCGAAGGCGCCCTCCCACATACCCCCGAAGGCACCCTCTGATACATTTCCGAGGGCGCTCTCCCACACCTCCAAAAGCGCCCTCCGATGCACCTCTGAAGGCGCCATCCCACATAACTCCAAAGGCGACCTCCGATACACATTTGAAAGCACCCTCCCACATACCTCCAAGGTAGCCCTCCGATACACATCTGAATGCGCCCTCACAGATGCCTCCAAAGGCGCCCTCCGATACACCTTTGAAGGCGCCCTTCCACATACATTCGAAGGCGTCCTCCGATACATCTCCGAGGACTCCCTCCCAAATAGCTCCAGGGGCGCCCTGCCCTCTGTGACACCAGAGGCGCCCCGGCCTCACATTCAGCAAAGGGCGCCTTTGGATGTATGTAGGGATGGGGCCCTCGGGCCTCGGATAGATGTATCTGAGGGTGTTTTTGGACTATGTGGGAGGGCGCCTTCAGTGTTGTATCTGTGGGCGCTTTTGGAGGTATGTGGGAGGGCGCCTTCATAGGTGTATCGGAGGGCGCCTTCACAAATGTATTGGAGGACGCATCCGAAAGTGTATTCGAGGGCGCCTTTGAAGGTATGTGGGAGGGCGCCATCGGATATGTATCGGAGGGCGCCTTTGGAGCCTGTAGGTATGTGTGAGGTCGCCTTTAAAGTTCAAAGGTGCATCGGAGGGCGCCTTTAGAGGTATGAGGGAGGGCGCCTTCAGAGGTGTATCGGAGCGCGCCTTACATTCAGTGGAACGCACCTCATATTCAGCCGGTACACCTCGGGCCAGCCGAAGGGCGCCTTCGGTGCCCTTCGCTGAATGTGAGACGCATTTCATGAACCGAAGGCGCCTTCGGTGCATGAGAGCGCCTTCGATGCGTGAGGCAGCCTTCGGCGCCCAAGGGGGGGGGCATGGTTCAGTGATCCCCCTAAATACGCCCCTGCTACACACCCAACCAGAATAAGGTTATTGCATAGACCAAACGGTGCAGATAGCCAAGAAGAAAATGTACCACAAAGATTTATCCTATCAGCGATCAAGTGTCAATTTGGGTGTTTAATTTTGGCTGTCTGTCCCGAATGGCCAGTGCCTCGGCTATCTTTCGGTCTGCTGCGTCTTTGCATCGACGGAGTATAGCGATAGATAGTCGCGTCTCTGACTCATTCGGGTAACGTTGAATCATATGATCACCGAACGGAGTCTGCTGAGTACGATTCGCACCGTCTCTAAAATGTTCATCGAACCTGTACCTGATCCACCGTTTGGTCTCACCTATGTAGGTCAGAGGCAGCGCAAATCATACAGGTGATCTGATAGACCACATTTTGTTGTGTGTGGTACACCGGCCATGCAGTCCTCTGTTTCACGTGCGGCAGGATCTTCTTCTTCTAAGCCTAGGGAGGCTCCTAAGCCTAGGGAGGCTCCTAAGCCGAGTGAACCAGTCGTTTAGTTAGCGTGTTTTAATGTTTGCAAGACGCTGTCAGGTTTGGATTCACAGATTTAAGGGCGGCATCCACTTTCCTGGTCAGGTTATCGTCAATGAATGGGAGGGTCACGTAAATCCTATCTTTACGTGATTGGTTTTCCCTGTTTTGTTGGCGTTTTTGTTGCAGTGCTGTTGCATAGCCTGGCGTGCCATCCCATTAAGCCAACGGGAAGGGTAGCCGTTTGCCCGGAACAAAGCATGGCGCTCATCAGTGCTGGTAAAAACAAACTTGGACTGCCCATGGGTAGACGAGGTGAAAATGTAGGACATATATTTATAAGATGATGACTTGAAAATTAAAATGAAAATATTTACCAGTGACATAAAATGTATGACATACATTTGTATAATAAATGAATTATTTCTGAAGATATTGACTTCAAATTGTCCACACATATTGTGGCGGCGTCTGCCGGACGGACGGCCCGGTGAAGGGTGTGGCGCCGCCGCTGCCTCCGGGCTGATGGAGAGGGAGGGGGGGGGGGGGGGGGGGAGGTCAGTTCCACCCCTGGTTATGCCAGCGATAGTGCTGTTGCTATATGAGGAGGCCGGCTATCAGGACGATTAGGCGGCCGAATCAGCCGGGACGGCGCTCCTGACCCGGCCCCTCCCTTCGGCGTGACTGGGTACGGTCGACCCCCGTGAAGGACCGTCTGGGGATTAACGGCGTCACTTTTCTCGGTAGGCTGGCCCTATCTGTGTCCCGTTTTTTCTCGGTAGGCTGGCCCTATCTGTGTCCCGTGAGCGGCAGGGGAACTCCTGATGTGCGGCCACCAGGATGCTGGTGATCTCACCGAGAGGCAATCATAAGTGGTCTGTTTAGCGGCTGCAGGTGTGATTATTGGAAGGTGTGGATGGTGTATACAGGCGATATAGTAGTCAGAAGGTGTGGATGGTGTATACAGGCGATATAGTATTCAGAAGGTGTGGATGGTGTATACAGGCGATATAGTATTCAGAAGGTGTGGATGGTGTATACAGGCGATATAGTATTCAGAGGGTGTGGATGGTGTATACAGGCGATATAGTATTCAGAAGGTGTGGATGGTGTATACAGGCGATATAGTATTCAGAAGGTGTGGATGGTGTATACAGGCGATATAGTATTCAGAAGGTGTGGATGGTGTATACAGGCGATATAGTATTCAGAAGGTGTGGATTGTATACAGGCGATATAGTATTCAGAAGGTGTGGATGGTGTATACAGGCGATATAGTATTCAGAAGGTGTGGATGGTGTATACAGGCGATATAGTATTGGCTTGTTGAACATGCCACGAATAAAGCGAATGTTTCACCTCTGTATTGGTTTTGAACTGAGATAGCCATTATCTTTGTCCGTTATTGAAATGTCTAAATTATTAAGGTCATTTTCCCAAAAACTTATCCGTTTTTAACCCTATTTGTAACAGGGGGGGGGGGGGGGGATTCCGCCCCCCTCATGTTTTTCGCAGATATCTCCAGAACGGCTGGGAGCAGGCTCATGAAATTGTGGGACTTTTCCCAAAATATATTTCCGCATATGGATTCAAAATTTCGAGTTCTTAACCTGAACAGAGGCGGTTCCAGTGCACGTTTTTGGGAGGGTTCTGCGGCGACATTGGCGAGAATACGGAAATGCGATCTTCACGGTGTCTTCCTAACTGCCTCAAGTATGAATAAGTTGCATCGGTATACGGTGATTGAAACAAGTGCAAATTAGTTGATGTTAATGAAATATCATACAAATTGCATGGCAGAGGCGGTTTCAGGGCCTTGAAAAGGGAAGGTTTCCAGGAAGTATGTATGTATGTATTTAGGTGCTTCCACAATGTGGGTTTTCTAGCAACCACGTCGATGAACATATAATACACAAATGTTTAAAACTAGGCTTACGACACGACACATTTCGACACAAGTTAACATTTACCTGCTTGACAGGTGATAGGTCAGGGCAGGTTTAAAGGTACCGCTGCTCTCGGCGGCTGACTCACGCACCTTCGCGGGTAGCCTGTTCCATGCACTGAATGCGCGAAATACAAAAGAACGACGGCCAAACTCGGTTCGGACACGCGGCAGCTGCAGCAGCCCATCGGTAGTTGCCCGAGTGGCACGAGCGGAGACTTCGGAGCGGCGAACTACGCGCTCTCGCAGAATCTCCGGTGCACGAGTGGCTGTGAGGATGTCTCGTATGAACATGACATCGCGTTCGCATATCAGGTCGTCAATTTTGAGCCATCCCAGCTCACGCAGCACGGGTGTCACTCGGTCACGGCACCCAATATTACTGACGATACGGGCGCCAAAGTGCAAAGCTTTTTGCACGCGGTGTTTCTGTGTCGCGGTGCAGCTTCCCCAGACGGACAGGCAGTAGCGCACATGGGGGAACACAAGTGCTTCGATCAGCAGCCGTTTAGTTTCGGTGGGGAGACGGTATCTCATCCTGGCGAGTCCAACGAGAATACCGTAACAGCGGCGCACGATGGCCGATATCTGCAGCTCCCACGAGAGGCACGAATCGACGGCGACGCCCAGAATCTTTACGCTTTGTGACGGTTTTATATGACTGTTGCCGAAAGCGACTGAGGAATGCGGGTCGGTGATGATCCGCCGCGACTTAATGATAACCATTTCGGTTTTGAGAGGGTTGATTTTGAGACTGTTTTGAGTGAACCAGTTATTTGCTATCGACATATTTTTCTCTATGCGTATTTTGAGCTCTGAAATGTTCAGGGGCAGGTCAGCGTCAAGAAACTGGGCGTCGTCCGCGTACAGGATCATCTTCCCGTGCGGCATGTGCTGCGTCAGGTCGTTTGTAAAGACCAGGAAGAGGACTGGTCCGAGGATCGAACCCTGGACCACTCCATGAGTCACATCAAGAACTCCAGTTCCGCCCCGCAGCGACTGTGTGCGACCCCGCAGCCATGCACCAAACCACTCCGCATCGATGCCGTACCACCCCAGCTTCTCCAGAAGACGGCCATGCTCAACGCTGTCGAACGCCTTTGATGTGTCGGCGGTGACCAGTGACGTCACCATACCTCTATCCATGTTATCAGTCGCGTATAGGACAGCGTCAAGCATAGCCGCCTCCGTAGATAGGCCGGGGCGAAAACCATACTGCTGAGGACATAAGACATTATGCGATGACAGATAGTCCATCAGCTGACTGCACACGACGCGCTCGCACAGTTTCGCTACCGTGGACAGAATGGATATCGGCCGATAATTACTCGGGTCACTGGGGTCCCCTTTCTTATGCAGCGGGATCACTGTGGCGGACTTCCACTGGTGCGGCACCTCACACGTCACGATTGAGCTGTTAATGACATGGAGGAGGTGAGGCCCCACCACGGGAAAAGTCACTCTCAGCATGCTGATTGTGACACCGTCCGCTCCGCACGCGCGGGATGAGCCCATCCGCTGCAGCGCCGCCGATAGCTCAGGCAGCGTGGCCGGGCGCAGTGACAGCGCGCCGCTGCACACGCGCGGCGGGCGCGGCGAGAGGGTCCTACCGGCGTAGGACGATGCCAGGGCGTCCGCCACGTCGGGACCCACGGATGCGAAGAACTGGTTCAGTTTGTCGGCCCAGTGTGGATCTCGATCAGCAGGGTTGGTTGTCCTCGGCGCGGGTTTCTTAAGTAAAGTATTAAATGCTTGGCGGGAAGCCAATAGAGCAATATAAGGGGCATTTATAGCTATCATGATGTAAAAGGTGGCTTCTCTTTCCATTATTTGCATAATTTATTACATATAGAGTTACAGGGTCGTGTTCAGGCACATGCAAAGGGGGGGGGGGGGGACTGGCTTGGTGATGACGATATGACAGCGATTACGGCGCAATAGACGGTTAGTTTATAATGATATATGCACATATGAGGTCAGGAGAGGGAATTAAGTCATTTTTTACAGAGGCGCGCTCAGGAATGGAATAAAGGGAGTCATATTATTGCAAGGAAACTAAGATGCATGGGCCTACAATGACATATATACTGCAGTTTGCGGATGAAACATGCACCACAGGGTACTCTACGAACGATTATTAGATAATAGGCGAGTCTAGGTAGGGTAACAAGGGGGTAAGCAATGTGAATTGAAGTTGTAAGTGAAATAGTAACTGTTGACTAGTTAGTATCATAATAGCGGATAATATACCTATCAAAAGGTCTTACGCCTCCCCAGTTTGGATCCTGGATACGCCTATGATAAAGTACAACATGCAAAAAGGAACTATCTACGATCAGTAACTTATTTATGGTGCTGGGTAGCAACTTGCCTGCGGTTAATATTTTGTCCTATTTGACCTCCCTTTAAAAAATGTTTTATAACTGTTTTGTCTAATGTCATAATAACACACCATTTCATTTATTTAAAATAAAAAAAAATACTACGCAATTTACTTCACCCCCATATTGAGTGACCTACTCATGCCTATTATTTTTGAATTTTCAAAAGTCACCGTCATATATCAATCTCTAATTCAATCTCTATCGATCCCCATTGGTTGCGTTACAATCGGTTGATAAACATAACAGCTGTGTTGGATCACAAATACCTCTAAAAATGGTAGTTTTTGCCCCCTGTTGCCCGCCCCTCTTATCAAACATTTCGGATTTGTTATTTTTTAGAAATGTAGATGGTGTTGAGGGGAACCAAACGCCGTTTAATTTGTGAAAATCGGACGGGTTGATCTCGAGATCTCCGGGGGGGGGGGGGGGGAGGGGCGGAATCCACCCCCTGTTACAAATAGGGGTAGCCAGGAGCCTGTTACAAATAGGTTAAGCAGTTGAATTTCGAATTTGCAAAATGGGGTCTATGGTAGTGCCGCATGGGGTCTATGGTAGTGCCGCCGCTGATTCGCTGATAGCCACTTCAAGATTGTTGGTCCTGGAAGTCAGACGACCTGTATTTCTCCAACCTTGGCTGGATTACCGAGTACGATAAAACAACGGCCAACGCGATAGGTTGCGGTCCAAGTTGAAGTTTTTCGCGTTGTTTGAAGTGTCAGTTATGGATTGTTTTTTGTTAAATAAATATTGAGTTATCGTAATGCCTCGCACTCGTGATTGTTTTCTGTGCGGGAGAAGACACAGTCCCACAATGTCAATATCACCATGTCAATATTTAAGTCGCCGGAATTGTCTGAAACGATTGTCGATATATTTGGCAGCGTAAAGGTTTTCTCTATAGCTCTATAGCTCAATAATGACGTCATCATTCCCCAAACAGTGGCGGTTCTTCCATTGAGGCAGATGAGGAAGTTCCTTACCTAAATTAGCCAAACATATACAGTATAATTTTATTTTCCCTAAATATTCAATAATTTTAGTAGGATTATAAGAAATTAAATATTTAATAGACAAAATAACTTTCCAAACAGTTAAAACGCGTCTCATTTTCATGTTATTCCACGATGTTTGTTGGTATCGATAGGCCCAAATCAGCCCAACCATTGCAATTTAACATTGTGAAAACTTTGGCTGTGAGACACTGCCTCACAGCCCAAACGTTTGTTTCGCCCACGTCTTTGGCGGTATCTCAGCGTAACAGCACGCGCTGAGTTTTCGCCGGGCGCTTCCGTTCCGAAGAAATTAGATGCGGCGTCAACGCGGCAGCAGCAAAGGAGATCTGTAGCAGGCGCCGTGCCCGTGATTACAATGTTTCGGGATATTTTGAATGTGGACCCTTTTCTAATGGTTAATATCTTTTTTAAATCTCCTTTTAATGGCAAATATCATTAACTTATGTAATAGTTCCATATTGCTGCAAGGAGATTGGCGGGCCGTTCAAACTTGGATTACAAATAGGAGTTGGACATTATATTTCGATGCATTTTTCTTAGCCGTGTTCTTCGCATATACCTAATGATTTTTGTGTAGGCTCTGAGTCCTATTCTTAACATGCAGTCGCAAAATTATTGTCAACCGGCAGAATGAAGAGTCAAATCGAAAGCTTTACGTGCCGCGTGTCTTACGTCCGTTTGTAGCGGTGAAGTGTTAACCGTGGTGATCTGCATATATTTGCCAACCTACAAAAAAATATCGAAACAGAGCCCCTCCCCCCTGACTGCCTCACCTACGTTTGACCCCTGGCGCCGCCACTGCAACAAACTTAATTTGTATAAAGTTAACACTCGCCCTACGGGAGCTTTTTCACCTTCGCCCTACGGGGGGGGGGGGGGTCCTAAAAAGACCCCCAGTTAACTTCAAAACCAAGCAAGATAGTGCAACGCGGTAAGAACCAACATGTTGCCTGTCATGTTTAGAATCTAACAGTATGCAACTTTTAGGTTTCGGGTCAACGTATGACCTTCCAGGTCAAGTGAATGACCCCGCTCGACCACGTCCAGAACAGCGATTTTGCTCTGTCAGAAAACCTCAAAATTAGAAATTGATAAATGTAAATAAAAAGACATGTTCCTTGACCAGTTTTGTCTCAGAAATACAGAAAAGGTAATGATTTATTTGTATCTGGTCCACAAAAGTCCAAAAAGTATTAAAAAATGAAAAAAATGAAAAAATAATTAAAAAGGAAAATAATTAAAAAATGACGTCATGAGTTTTTACACTTAGGGAGCCATCACTCAGTCAAAAATAGAGTTATTGCTTTGAAATTTGGTTTGAGTATTGTCCATACTCGGTTCTCTCACATATATTCCGTTTTTTTACATCTTTGAAAATTTTGATTTTGTGGTGATGAAAAAAAAACAGTTTTTGTTCATTTTAGGGGTCAAAACCCCCAAATTAAAAAAAAAATAGAGATTGTCATTTGAAAGAAAATGACATTTTGTATCTTTTCTGAATTGCGTTTGCAATTTTCTTCAAAATAATTTTTCGACGATTGTTCAAACGTGGCACGTTTTTCCAACATGTCATCAAAACATCATTATCTCCGAAATTTCTCAACCAATTTCAATCAAATTTTTACAGCATACGTATACTTGTAAACTCAGCTACATAAAATTTCAGCAAGATGCGCCGCATGTTTAAAAAGTTATGCAAGAAAAACCACAGGGGGGGGGGGGGGGGGGGGGGGTCGTTTTAGGACCCCCCGTAGGGCGAGGGTTAAGTGACTTTTCGACAGAAAAAAATATCACCATCGTTTTCAGCAGCACTTAATTCTTCATATGTTCGACTACAACCAGCGTATATTTGACAACTTTCAGTAAGGTGAAACATTCCCTTTAGCTAAATAGACTACACTTGAATCTGAGTTGAGATATCCAAAATGGTCCCGGAGTTACGGAGTGCAAATGGTTATAGATAGCTATTACGATTTAATTCTTTTTTATTTTTCTAAGTTTTCAAGAACATTAGTTAAGTAGAAAGTGACCAATACCCTTGCAAACTTTAAAGATGAAAAGGTAATCTCACGCAACCTGAGTAAAAAAACAAACACGTAAAACATGGTTTTAAAGTCGTACTGATTTTATTCCGAAATAACATTGTAAGAGTTGCGCTGCAGGGTACCTTTGATAATTCTGCGTACTGAAGGGAGAGACATTTTCTGTCCTCGTCTGATCTCGGCTTCCGGAACTGAAAGAACAAGCACATTTTCAGAATACATGTAGGGTGCCTTAGCGAGCAACCTTTAAAGCCATAACGTCCCCCCTTCTCTGACGCATTGTGTAATCTAAAAGGTCAAATGCCATCAAAATACTGCCTTTCCGGACTTTGAGTGATGAGGCGCCCGGCACTCGCGATCAATTGTCACTCCTTATTTCCCAATGGAAAACACAATTATAAATAATAGTGTTGTCCATTGGTTCAACCAACCTTCGGTTATGATTGGTGGAACATTCGTCAAAGAGAACAGAGACAAGACACTTCCCCTGCATTCGTGTAGTTGGTAGCTCATCAAGTTAATCCACTGCCAGCTCAGTGACTTGATGCTACAATAACGACACTCCTCGGGCTAAACAACAAAATAGATTAATGTATCGCATAGGTTGATCGATAATTGAATCTGCTTATCCTCTGTATGCAGCGCTTGCAAAAAAAAAACTGCTAATTTAAATAGCATGAATTCTTTTAACTTTCCACCATCTCGTATATTTTGTATTCTCGTCAACCCATCTACCTCTGCTCTTATGTCTACCTATGACTACCTTGCCGCTATGCTCGTGTGATCGACATAGCCCCACGTTCGGCACGTGGTCGTGTATCTCTAACGTGGCACTGTGTCCGTGTGACCGACAGAGCCCCAGGTGCGCTCCATCTGTGACCACGTGCGGCCGGACCGGCAGACTCTGCTCTTCAGCGCCACCTTTAAGAAGCGGGTGGAGAAGCTGGCGAGGGACGTGCTGACCGACCCCGTGCGCATCATCCAGGTACTGTCCGACCCGCTCTGACGCGACTTGACCGTGGTCTGACCCCGGTCTGACCCCGGTCTGACCCTGGTCTGACCCTGGTCTGACCCTGGTCTGACCCTGGTCTGACCCTGGTCTGACCCTGGTCTGACCCTGGTCTGACCCCCTCACCGTGAAGAGACTGATCCCGGCTGTAAGTTGTAACCCGGCTGTGACCTAGCGTTCCGCCAGGGACCGCATCGTATCTGCCCCTCACAGGTCCTTACCGCCAGGGACCGCATCGTATCTGCCCCTCACAGGTCCTTACCGCCAGGGACCGCATCATATCTGCCCCTCACAGGTCCTTACCGCCAGGGACCGCATCGTATCTGCCCCTCACAGGTCCTTACCGCCAGGGACCGCATCGTATCTGCCCCGCACAGGTTCTTACCGCCAGGGACCGCATTGTATCTGCCCCGCCCTGTTCGTAACCCCACTGCCCGGCACAGGTCCCCGCGGGAGGGACGAGGCTTCCCTGCAGGGAGCCCACTCGATCTGACCCGACACTCGGTCACCCGGTGACCAGATACTCGGTCACCCGGTGACCAGATACTTATCAGGTGTCGACACATCCCCTGTCTGGGTGATCCCGAGAGAGTCATTCACCGGGTGATAGTCGCTTGTAGCACACTCTATACGATATTGGTGTCTTACTAAGAGAAGGAGACCGGTTTTGAGTGGTGTCAACGACCCGGCTATACTGACGCAAGGCACACTCAGCAATGGAAGGGCACTGAAATGTGTTTGTTTCGTTATGGTGTTATGAAGTATAAACGTTTGCTATGGTGACAAGTACTGGTCGGCATCAATTGCACCATGCATATTCACATTTCAAGTTGCTAAGACAGTCATACAAATATTTGTGTTGCAATAACCGAGGCTTTGGTAGAATCACCTTCTAGAATGAAGCATTTTCTGTTGACATTTCCATCCACACATCCATTGCGATGTATCTTCATTTAGTATGAAATTTCTGCATCTCAGATGCAATAATATATAAAACAACAACGGTCCATGTCAAAGGCTACATTTACAAAGGACATCGTCTGTCACATTCAGCAACATAATATGTGATATTTATAGAAAGTGGTCTTATCTTGTCATCATCTCCACGTTGGCTGGATATATTCTAACTCCTCGCTCTTATAATAGCTCGGAAAGGGAAGTTCAATACTTTGCATGGCTGGTGGTAAGTCATTAAATTGTGTCACGTTGGACCTTCGGTATCTGTCGCTTCTGCGCTCAGATCGTACCTGAGGGCCCTGGCAACTTGGGTCAGGTTGTTTCATGGTAGGTACCGTGCTGAATGTGATTGTGATGCGATCGTGAGCAAGCGACTGTGACTCGGGTGTGCTCAACATCTTGCTGAGAAACTTTGGACTGTGATACAAAACATATATATGACCGTAAGATTCCTCAGCTCTAGCAATAAATGCTGATAGATCAGCATTTTCCCGACCGGAGGTAACGGAGGAGACGAGTTCCATAATCGTCTTCGTGTATTCGGAACTTAGTACCTTCTCCGAGCTTCTGTGGCTACTATGGGATAAAAGAAAACGTCACCACAATCGCTGTTGTGTTTACTGTTCATGATGTATTTTTTGTTTGCGTATTTACGCGCGGTCTGTGTAGACGACCTAAGCATAAGACTGAGGCTGACTATCGCCGGACTCACCACCTGACGCCACATCTCCATGATATCCTCTCCCCCGCTGACGCCACATCTCCATGATATCCTCTCCCCCGCTGACGCCACATCTCCATGATATCCTCTCCCCCGCTGACGCCACATCTCCATGATATCCTCTCCCCCGCTGACGCCACATCTCCATGATATCCTCTCCCCCGCTGACGCCACATCTCCATGATATCCTCTCCCCCGCTGACACCACATCTCCATGATATCCTCTCCCCCGCTGACGTCACATCTCCATGATATCCTCTCCCCCGCTGACGCCACATCTCCATGATATCCTCTCCCCCGCTGACGCCACATCTCCATGATATCCTCTCCCCCGCTGACACCACATCTCCATGATATCCTCTCCCCCGCTGACGTCACATCTCCATGATATCCTCTCCCCCGCTGACGCCACATCTCCATGATATCCTCTCCCCCGCTGACGCCATATCTCCATGATATACTCTCCCCCGCTGACGTCACATCTCCATGATATCCTCTCCCCCGCTGACGCCACATCTCCATGATATCCTCTCCCCCGCTGACACCACATCTCCATGATATCCTCTCCCCCGCTGACGCCACATCTCCATGATATCCTCTCCCCCGCTGACGCCACATCTCCATGATATCCTCTCCCCGGGGTCGCCCGGCTGCTCCCCGGAGAGAATCAGTCTCACCCGGTGCGGTACCCCTCCATGATATCCTCTCCCCGGGGTCGCCCGGCTGCTCCCCGGAGAGAATCAGTCTCGCCCGGTGCGGTACCCTCCACTGATCAGTGATCAGTGATCAGTATCACTAAACAGGCCATTCAGCCAACTGAAAAGCTCACACGGACAATTCATTTCAATAATTGCTTCCAGATGAACGCAACAAAAAATATAAGTTATATTTAAATAGCCTGTGCTCATGATAACGCAAAAAAGATCGAAAATCAAAAATAAAGACTAAAGAACTTATATTGCGCCTTGCGGCTTCGTCAGAGTTAACAATATTACACCAAACTTTTCAAGCCTCAGAAACAACACGTGCCACTTGGCTATGCGAAAACCACCGTCGAAAATTATCCACAGATGAATACATCCACATGTACAGCCACTATTGCACTGACACATCTGAAGTCTAAATCACACACGTATGTATACAAAATATATGCAGTGCATATGTTTTGTCCATTTCCTCGGCACCACCGCTGACTCCACATCTCCATGATATCCTCTCCCCCGCTGTCGCCATATCTCCATGATATCCTCTCCCCCGCTGACGCCATATCTCCATGATATCCTCTCCCCCGCTGACGCCACATCTCCATGATATCCTCTCCCCCGCTGACGTCACATCTCCATGATATCCTCTCCCCCGCTGACGCCACATCTCCATGATATCCTCTCCCCCGCTGACGCCACATCTCCATGATATCCTCTCCCCCGCTGACGCCACATCTCCATGATATCCTCTCCCCCGCTGACGCCACATCTCCATGATATCCTCTCCCCCGCTGACGCCATATCTCCATGATATCCTCTCCCCCGCTGACGCCATATCTCCATGATATCCTCTCCCCCGCTGACGTCACATCTCCATGATATCCTCTCCCCCGCTGACGCCACATCTCCATGATATCCTCTGTCGTCGGTGATGCCATATCTCCATGATATCCTCTCCCCCGCTGACGCCACATCTCCATGATATCCTCTGTCGTCGGTGATGCCATATCTCCATGATATCCTCTCCCCCGCTGACGCCACATCTCCATGATATCCTCTCCCCCGCTGACGCCATATCTCCATGATATCTTCTCCCCCGCTGACGCCATATCTCCATGATATCCTCTCCCCCGCTGACGCCATATCTCCATGATATCCTCTGTCGTCGGTGATGCACGGTGGTCTGTCGTCGGTGATGCACGCAGTGGAATCCAATACAATTATTATAGCCCTCGCTCCCGATATCGGGGGTGAGGGCATACATAGTTTCATTGGATTCCACTGCGTGCAGCACCGACAGACGCGCTGGTTATGCCGAGAAAGTGGACAGAACATTTGCACTGCACTGTACAACAGGGTGGGAATTCTACTCTTTTTTTTTCGTTGGTGGAAGAGTACATATCTTCGCAAACAAAGAGTACAAAAATAACCTGATGGGAGGCCAAAAATAAATAGTGATATACTAATGAATACTGATGAATGATAAACTGCAAAATAAATTTCCCAGATCAAAATGTGCTGACAATTCTTGGTAAGTACCTATGCATTCATGCAGAAAAGCAATGTATACCTACCTAAGCACACATTTTCTTTTTCAGGACAACTCAGAACAATGCCAGAAAACCGTTACATCAACATGGGGCCTGGCGGTCATAACCAGGAAATGTGTCCATGTAAAATGAGTCACTTTTAGTGTTTTTTTCTTCTTCTCCAGTCTGGCTCTCCAACCGAATAACATTTCAAATCACGAACTGGCCTTCATATCATATAATTAAAATGATTTCAACGCTACTAAAAAAATACCCACTGTGAGATCAACCCCACAATAATCAGTAATCACAACTCATGTGTGCACCGTGTGTGCGTCACCAACAAACAATGACAAAGGCTGTAGCTTCACTACTCGCTACTATTCTATGAGCGAATGGTAAACGTCACGGGTACAAGGGAGCTAACGGCTATCCAGTTAGGGTGTGTCACTTGTCACAGCGCACACTCTACCACCAATATTATCATGCGCTGCACCGACAAACACACAAATTTACCACTAGTTTCCTTTCATCCTTAACCGCCATCCGGCGCCCAGCGTTCGAAGTTTCTCCTATTCTCTTAACATTGGCGACTTCAGCGCCTCTATTGGCGGCTGGCAGAACTAAGTCCCCCGTTTCGATTTGGGCTACATTACTTCGTCTCACAAGCTAGTAAAGCTGTGACATCATCATTTTGTATTTCATAATGCCTCATGATTCATTAGGCACCGCACAGTAGACATTCAATGGCAGTGAGTGGGGTGGGGGGTGGCAACTGACCGTGCCGGCCAAGAGCGACGAACACGCTCGGTCAGTGAGACGGTACGTGTCGTATGACAATGACGGGGCGACACGATCTTGTCCGACACCACCAGATGTCTGACTCGCAACGCGACGAGCAGAGGTGTGAGTCAGTCAAGAAACGTCCGTGGGTCGGTGCGCTACTGTGGCCAGTGTTTAGTGCCTTGAGCCCCGTCCCCGTGATACGCTAGTGCTATGGCTAAACGTAGCCGGTCAAAACACTTCGCTCTGGGAGCTCCGTGTGACCTACCATCAAATCAGTTTCCGACAAACAAGGACGCTGTCAATTATATCAGACTTATGCACAGTGAGCATTCAGTCGTTCGGGGAAAAGACAAGCAGAGCAAGATATACAAACCGTCCGCTGATAAGATAATCAAGATGTGGGAGCGAGAGGGCATTCCTACGCTGCAGGTCACGAGCGTCGCGCTCAAGTTGGAGCTGTGTTACACAAAGTTCCGAAATTTGAACAAAGTCAAGACAAGTCAGAGCAGTGAAAAGTGGGGGGGGGGGGGGTACAGATGAATCAACAGTTCTTCAGGAAGCTATTCGACATAGCCCTCTGCAAATGTCTGCAACGCTGCAGCTGCCCCCGAGAGAACCGAGTGCTGCCTGGCGAGGTCACGTTTCTAAGGGATCAAAGGGGACCCCGCAAGCAGTTCATCGGTGGTTTTGACACTGTTGAGAGTCGCCGGCGTCAGGCAGCAGCACACCGGAGGCAGAGTCTGTCCCGGCAAGAAGGACGGAGTATGGTATCGGTCGAGTCCGGATATCTGTCAGGGAAAGAGACTGAAGTAACTGAGGGACCCAGCGAAGTTGCAGCCCCTAGCGACTTCATGGAAGCTGGACCGTCTGGTCTGCAGGCTGGCAGCAGTACAGACGACCGTGAGAGCTCCGTGAACACGTCTGATGAAAACTTGAAATGGAATGTCCACGGAACCGATACGACAGATTTGAATCGGGAGAGACTTGACAATACGGCTTTAGCGGCTGATCGGTTTGGACTATCAAATCGTGCTGTAGCTACAATAATAAATGCTTTCCAAGAAGACATCGGTCGCATAGATAAGGACGACACGTCGCTGGCAGTTGATCCAAAAAAAGTGTGGCGGGAGAGAAATCGGTTGAGACAGGTGTCAGCCCAAGAGCGAGAGCGAGACTACGGTCAAGATTTCAGAACTCTATATTTCGATGGCCGAAAAGATCGCACCGCCGTCGGACGATCAACAGAAACAGTAGAGGAACATGTGGCAGTAGTAGCTGAGCCAGGAGGCCATTACCTCGGGCACTTCACACCGGACACTGGCCGGGCAATGGACCAAGCAAAAGTTCTCGATACTATCGCTGATACCAGCGTCGCTGACG
The DNA here is from genome assembly GCA_036785665.1 of Chirona hameri. NCBI lineage: Eukaryota > Metazoa > Arthropoda > Thecostraca > Balanomorpha > Balanidae > Chirona > Chirona hameri. Next base: position 4,913 of record JAXIVJ010001277.1, on the reverse strand, counting down.
TATGTGTTCTTGGATGCGATGGCACGGCTGTGAACACGGGGCGCTATGGCGGTGTGTGCCGTCTTCTCGAACTGAGTAAAAACCGGCCACTACACTGGTTCATTTGCCAGTTACACGGAAATGAACTGAACCTACGGGAGGTGTTCCGTCAGTTAGATGGAGAGACCTCGGGACCAAGGTCATTTTCTGGCCCTCTCGGCAAGGCTGCCAGCGGTAACGTACACCGCCTTCCAGTCAGCACCTTCCAGCCGGTGAGCAGTGAAGTTCCAGAGCTGCCTGAGGCAGTATTCTCGGAGTTGAGCACCGATCAGCAGCTGCTGTACACACTGGCCAAGGCCGTGGAGGCTGGTCACATCTCTGAAGAGGATGCCAACCGACAAATCGGACCAGTGAACCATGCCAGGTACGCACAAAGGCTGAATATTCATACTGTTATAGGCAATTGGGTTATCTTGTCACCAAAATAGCAAAGTGAGGAGGGGCGGAAGTTTTACTTTACAGTTCACTCATAGTAACATATTTGCGTATTTGCACTCACATTAACGTACGTTTCTGATAGCGTGCCTAATTTGCGTTTATTTCAAGAAAGCATTTGTTCGACACCATGTATACGTTCATTCCATTTTATTATACTCATCTACCCGTCATTATCTTCCTTTAACATCGATAATAACATCTACCATATGCTATATCGTATATTATTAATGCTATCCTGCATCCCCTCCCCGCTCCAGGTGGCTGACTCTGGCAACAAGACTACTGCGCCTGTACGTGTCCAGCGAGAACCCTACCGACCAGCTAAAGCAGCTGGTAGAGTACCTCATGAAGCACTACATTCCAATGTGGTTTAATATCCGACTGCACAGCAGCTGCGAAAATGGCTCAAAGAACCTGATGCGGAGCGTGGAATTGCTGCGACTCCTGCCCGAGGGACTGCAGGACAGCATTCGCCCAGTACTGCAGCGGAACGCGTACTGGGCGCACCCGGAGGCGCTCTTACTGGCCATGGTCGCTGATACAGACCCAGAAGTGCGAGACCAAGCGGTAACGACGATAGAGCAGTGTCGCCGGCAGTCGCAGCAGCAGAATGTCCGACCATTCAAGCTCCCGTCAGTCAACTTCGCGGCCGAGAAGTACACCGACTTGTTGGACTGGAATGCAGAGCTGATCACCGAGCCGCCCCTGACGATGGCTCTCAGCGACGCACAGCTGGATGGCCTCCGGAACACGCCGCTGGTTGTGTCCCCGTATCCAGTTCATACAGTCGCTGTGGAATGTGCTGTCAAGGTGGTAACGGAGGCGGCCAGCAACGTGGTCGGGGAAACGCAACGACATGGCTGGATCTGAAACAGGCTCCGTCACCGTGGAAGACTGCCAGCTGTCACTAGCAAAAAGTCATTCACAAAGAGCCTGACTGGATGCTAGATTCATTCGCACCATTGTAGTAGCTGCTCCAACGCTACATACATACTATGATGGTAGTGTTTACCGCACTTGTTTTTTTTTGTTAGTTATCAGCAGAGTTTTGTGCTTTTTGTCCAAGTTCGTACGTTTTTTTGTAGTTCATTTAGACCGCGCTCTACTGCTCCGGACAAGTATTTGTCACGCATCTGTACTTAGGCAAGTCCATACATTTCCTTATCACTTGTTAATATCGACATTGTTATTCACTGATTTGACTGTTGTTTCACTGCTTAGTTCATATATGTGAAGACGAATATCTTCTCAGGAATATATTCATGCGCATTTTACTGATTATTTTCTCCCAAAAAGGTCACATCGACTTATGGACACCGCTCGGTGAAGTAGTTCCACTGCTCGCCGATAGGGGCGCTGTGGTCGCAATAGTTAAGGAATGGGAGAAACTTTGATCGCTCGGCGCCGGATGGAGGCAAAAGATAAGAAGGAACGAATGACATATAATTGTTTCCACACATGCAGCGCATGATAAAATCGGTGGTAGAATTTAATCGGGAAGAAAAAGTATCCGAGTGACACACCCTTGAGTATCCATACTGGTCCAGTCAATCAAGCTAGTCGATTGGTCAAAACCGAATAGGCTTCTGACGTCACAAATGTGAGTCAACATGTTACGGAGATAACAGCATCCCAGTGCGTTTTGCCGTCAGCAAAGTAATTGTTACTCTTTTACAGAGTACTTGTTCTCCTTCTGAGGCTGGAGAATAATTGGTGGGGCAATTGGAGTAGGTCACACTGGGTTGTGGCATAGGGACCTACTCTAATTACATTTGTACTCCCAATAGTTGTACTCTTGTCAGTCTCTCAGGTCGATATCTCCGGAACCGTTCCCCGCAGCGCCATGAAATTTGGCACAGCTATTGATACATCTCTTTTGCATCTTCTGACTAAATTTGATGTCAGGGTCATGTCAGGTCAGGTCACCAGGTCACGTTAAGTGACCCTACCTCAAAAACCAATCAGAACACTACCACAGACAGAGTTTTGGAACGATCGATTTGAAACTCATGGGGTATGACAAGGTCATCAGGAACTACAATTCGTCTATCTCTATTTTGATAAAGAAAATCAAGGACTAATGACCAAATCAGTCCGGGGAGGATCTGTGGGTTGTGTGTGTGTGTGTGTGGGGGGGGGAGCAAATCCAGTGGCGTATTTCCAAAAAGTTGTTGGGTGGGGAGGAGGGGTAGCGGGCCGTCAGCCGTCAAGTTGTTGACCCGGGGGGGGGGGGGAGGAGGGGGTTAGCAGACCGTTAGCCGTCAGCGATCTATATTCTATTCCCCGGCCTCTACGCTGTGGCTGTTGTGTTGCGATGTTACGATAAATTAATTGCCGAGACTCTTTACTGTTTGCGACACTTTCAGCGCAAATAACCCGCGTGAAAGGCCGTGAAAGGCTGGCACGGTGGATATTTGTTTTTGCTGACGGTGTTTGCCTTGTGAGTTGTTTGTTCAAGGTAACTTTATAACTTTGTTTGGTTTGTTAACAGTTCAAGTTGGGACTTGGGGTTGTCTTTGCCTAAGCTTTTATTTTAATCCAGTGGCAGTGGGTGGATGGAGGTAATTGTGGTGTTGGCTACAATTCAGTCCAACTTTCCAAGCTAGAAGTCAACCTTTTATGAACAGGTTTTCTCTGCAACAAACACTTTTATTAGTTAATAAACAATAAATATTTCTGAGGAGTACAACAAAAATCCATTTTTACCAGTCACAATTTGGGAGTACAAAATGTGTTGGTGTATATGGAACCAATAAACGTGAACTTTTCCAACACTGTCCAGTACAACGCCTTGTTGGGCGATGACCGAGCGGGGGCGCACTGGTAAAGCTAAAACAGGTTTTAAATATGAAACGGTACGGGAGCACACGTGGTAGTAACACATAGTCCTTTTAGTCCTTTTAGTCCCCCATAAAAATTGCCAGGCCTCCATGCATGCCAACATAAAAAATAAGTTTTATTAAATTGTACATGATCTCCTTTCTCGAATCCGCCAAAAGGGAGTACGTCCTGAGCGGCTGCATGCTTCAGCGTATAACAAACGAATGCTTAGATAAATCAAGCCATTTTTTTTAAATCAAGAATGAGTTTTGTTCATTTCGACGTCTGCGGGTGCCACGCGCTGTGGTACCACCCCTATCAGAACGCACCATAGCAAAAACAAAATTGATTTGATGGTCCTATCCAATGGTGAAAACCCGATCTCAATCGGAGCAGTGGTGGTTGCAAAGTTATTAGCTTCCGAAAAGCGTCTGTATGGCCGGGTCGAGCCGGGTCGGGCCGCGTGGGGCCGGTTCGGGCCGGGTCAAATGTAAATGTGTCTAGTAAGTTGACGAGAAACCTCACGGCCGCTTCGCGCCCGCTCGGTAACAACTGATAAACTAACAGCAACTAATATAGCCATAGTTACCTACTACACACCCAACCAGAGTAAGGTTATTATATAGAGACCAAACGGTGCAGATAGCCAAGATGAAAATTTACCACACATATTTATCCTATCAACGGCCAGGTGTCGATTTGGCTGTTTAATTTTGGCTGTCTGTCCCGAATGGCCAGTGCCTCGGCTATCTTTCGGTCTGCTGCGTCTTTGCATCGACGGAGTATAGCGATAGATAGTTGCGGCTCTGACTCATTCGGATAGTTGCGGCTCTGACTCATTCGGGTGACATTGAATCATATGATCACCGAACGGAGTCTGCTGAGTGCGATTTGCACCGTCTCTAAAATGTTCATCGAACCTGTACCTGATCCACCGTTCGGTCTCACCTATGTAGGTCTGAGGCAGCGCAAATCATACAGGTGATCTGATAGACCACATTGTTTTGTGGTACACCGGCCATGCAGTCCTCTGTCTCACGTGCGGCAGGTTCTTCTTCTCCTAAGCCTAGGGAGGCTCCTAAGCCGAGTGAACCAGTCGTTTAGTTATCGTGTTTTCATGTTTGCAAGACGCTGTCAGGTTTGGATTCACAGATTTCAGGGCGGCATCCACTTTACTGGTCAGGTTATCGTCAATGAATGGGAGGGTCACGCAAATCCTATCTTTACGTGATTGGTTTTTCCGTTTTGCTGGCGTTTTTGTCAGTCACTGTTTTGTTGATATTTGTGTTGCAGTGTTGTTTCAAAGCCTGGCGTGCCACCCCATTAAGCCAACGGGAAGGGTAGCCGTTTGCCCGGAACAAAGTATGGATCATATCTACCGCGTTTTGCACTACCAGGGTCGGAGGAAACCCTGAGGGCTCGTAGGAACTGTGATTTTGCAACTGCCTTTTTCATTTTGAATGGTTGTGCGGAGTCGAAAGGTAGGATAATGGAGGCTGCTACCGGTGTAGTGTAAAGCTGTGTGTTGTAGTGGCCATCTGGGCGCACACTGATGAGTGTATCCAAAAAAGGAATATGTCCCTGGTGGTCGATCGTGTCTGATCGTTCAATGTTGA